>BGPR01054745.1:0-10149 GCA_013235015.1 Araneus ventricosus
ACGGTGTGGCGGCTAACTGATATTTCAGATAATCCATCATTTACGAAAAAAATTGTTTATTTTATAGAAGGAAATGAAGAAAAGAGGAGAAAGAAATAAACTGTGTTTAATGGAATAAAATTTAAAATAGCATAACAACCCGTTTTTTACTAACATTATAGTAAGCGTGTATCGCCTCTGACGGCATTAAATATTTCAATGGTTTGTTGTTCATACTGCGTTCTAGTTGTAATTATTTTATCTGTCAATCCAGTATAACGTGCAATATTGTTTGTTATTCATGCAACAGGGTTGCTGTGCAGGGTAGAAAAGGAAAGAAAAATTGAAATTATAAACACCTATGTTTTTAGATAGCCAATACCCTGCTTTAATAATTTTAAAACTTATATGCCAGTGAATCGATTTATTTCTTTAAAGTTTGATTTCATAAGAGATTTACCAAACGGTAGGAAATTCCACAAAAAGTGATTTCAGGATTCAATATTTTTAATTGAGAATAGTAAATTGAAGGCTGGAAAATAGAATATAATTTAGAGAAAGTTACTTCTGAATGCACCAATAAAAGTGTGTTTTAAAATATTTTTCATTAATTTTATTATATATTTTCTTACCATATGTCTTATACATTCGAAGCTCCAAATTTTCTACGCATTATTCATATTGCCGTAATAATTTAATTTAATAAATTTAAAAATACATATAATTCTTCAAAAAGTACAGCTACCACTCAAATTAAACACGATTACCAAACTTCCTCTTTGCGGGTCTTTGACTGCAGCAAATGTCCGACTGTTCGCGTAAACCATAGAAATTATGGCTTGTATCATAAAACTATTTTCTCTTTGTTCATTTGGCTGAGAGAAAGCACATGAGACTTCAACCGTTTGATTTTAAAATGAAACTTCTGATACCCGGTCGAAATTAATTCTTTTTGGAGTTTGATTCGATGCATGTAGTTTCATCGTTTAGTGTAAAACTTGGATTTCTGGCATTCACAGTCATGTTGTAGTAAAGTCCCAAAGTTCCGTATGATGTTAGAAGCGGACTTCAGAGGGAAGACCCACTTTAACATTAATTTTGTAGTTCATCGCTAGGTGGCCAGTAAACATATTTCATGAAGAAATGCTTGAGCGGCGTCTTTTATGGAGAAACATGGTAAAAGAACAAAAACTAAATTTAAAATTTCTGGAAAATAATAAATTTTTTTCGTCATTCACGGCTAGCTCTAACTCCTGAGATCTAAATATTACGAGATACTCATGGAATTATTGAACATAAATTTCATTCGAAAAACATGGAAATAAATGTATGATTGCCCACTGAGCCTATGACGACCAAGAGAACTCTTATGACTAGCAAAATGTATGATATTAGAAAAACTATATAGTACATTGAAGATGACCATCATTTTTGGCAAGAGATCCAAACCTACCCAGGGAATCTTCAAGTGACCATCAACAAGACTAAAATTTATTTGCACCAATTTTTTTACTATTTATTTTTATGCTTTTAAATCTGAATTGTGTAAAAATCATAAAAATTTTCAATTATAGTTTATGTTATTTGAGATTAAATTTACTTAAAAATTAACACAACACAATAACAATTTAAATTTATTTTGAAATATATAAGTTTTAGAATTTGATTTGATTTTCAGTGAGATTCTAGGATTTATTATAATGTTTTCGTGAGCATTTTTTGCTTTAAACTGAATTTCACTTAAAATTGAGAATAACAATACAATTTTAATTTCTTAATTAATTAGTTTAGTAGGAAATTAATTTTGAATTTTTTAGTTTCCTTCATAATCCTGGCTTCTTCTTATTTTCCTCTGAATTTTTTTCTGTTATATGTCTGAGTTTTGCTTGAAAACGAATAACATTTAACTTTTTTTTATTTTGAGATTTTAAATTTAACTTACTAACAAATAAATAAATTTTGAATTTTAGTTAAGTTTCATTGATATACCTACCATTGTAATAATTTATTCCTTGAAATTCTGAAATTTTTATACCGTATGATGTTAAAACGGGAATTTTTGCAAAAATTAATAATTCTAATTTTTTTTTGTAAATTGTGAGTTAAAACCTATTCTTTATATGTAGAAGTTCTTGAGAAAATCATCGAAATTTTTGGGAGATATGCGAAAATTTTTATTTTAAATATCATGTACTGACTCTACATGTCGTTTGCGCCCACATGTTTCTGCATGATTTCGATGTTTATCATGTGCCTGACATACTCTTATGTTGTACAATTTGTTTGAACTACTGTGTATATAATAAACTACAATATATACGATGCCAGCCAATTGATCATTGGGAAACAGCGTAATTGATCTATATTTAAGCCAGTATGAGGCTGTTCATAGACTGACAATATCTTTACGAATTAATTTAGAATTTATTGTTTGAATGGATTTGCATAAGAAATGCATTTTTCCAAAGATACGTATTACATGTTAGAATTGCTAATTAAACTTACCACTACTTTAGTTGAAGATTTGTTTATATAAAAATTTTTATACGATCATTTCCAGGCATATTCTTGAGAAATTTTCATCCTATAATTTATAGCTTGGACATTTATGTCTGGGCCGGTGAGCAAAAATTATACTTGAAGTTCGTATGATTTTAAGGGCCAAGAGAATAAATGAATGGTTCCTTCTGAGTTTGAAGTTTCAGCGTCATTTATTATCTGCGCATTGAGATGTATAGTATAATCTCAGATAGCATGTACACTTGCAGCAAGTTTCATTTTTCTTGATATTAGCTTGCCATGGCAAACTTGATGTGTCAATTTTGCAGAAAACTTCCTGCAATGTAACAAAGCATAATCGGCCAACCCGCTTGCAAAACAAGTTTGCTGTGAAGTTGTTATGACAACTTCACACTACGATTGCAAAACAAGTTTGCTTCAAAGATGATAGCACACTTACAGATAATATTTTTCTCTGTTTTAGAAAAAAAACATCAGATTTTTAATATCCTCTCCCAGACAGTTTTTTATTAATTCAATAAATCAACGATAATTTGTGAAAAAACTAACTTTTTTATTTAAAAGAATTTGAAAAAGTTCCATCTTTTTACTAAACATAGAACTCACACTTTAAAGAAAACTATATATCGCCTTTTGCTTAATGTTGAAATTTTAACTTTCATAAACAAAATCAAATCTGAAAAACAGTTAATGGTTGTTGAAAAATAATAAATTACATCCTGTCCCATTTTTAAAAGTAATTAATTGTGAACCCTAATTTCATAATTTATTGTATTAGCAAAACGTAGTTATTAGCGAAAATCTCTATCTCTTTGATTTCAAATCATATTCTCAGCACAAAATTTAAAAAATTAATGAAATCAAGAAAACACTTTAAAATAAATCATATGCACGATCTATTAGAATCTAGATTCCTCTCCAGCTAGATTCTAGTCTAGATTCTAATCTAGATTTAAGCTAGATTCCTCTCAGAATCTAGCTGGCCGAGTTACGGACGACAAATTTAGGAAGCGAGATGTCAGGTGTTCGAATCGGAGGTTGTCTTCGTACTCTGTTCTTGTTATAGTTTGCAATGAGCTTGAGACGGCAAGCTTGTGACAAATTTTACGCGTGGTGACTAACTCGTTTGCGTTAACTTGTTTCAAGCTTGCACTATTAACGTTTCAAATTCGTTGCGAGCTTGTAGATTTGCAGAGCAAGATTGCTGCATTTTTGCTGCAAGCTAAAATTGTTATCTGGGATTTTTCTTTAACAAATTGGAAGCCAGACATATAGGGCAAATAATATAAAAAAATCCAGTTGAATAATATTGAGATTTAGAAACATATGGTCATTGCAGCTAGCAGAATTTCTGTTTATTTCTAGGAGAATCAAAATCACATTACATATATTTTCTACATATTGTTTTTTAAAACTTGAATTTTTCAATAATTTTATAGAATTTTTAAAATTTACTAGTAATAGTAATATAAAATATTGTAAAGCAACTGTTCTGGGTACTAAGCAATTTAATATGCTTAATACCCAAGCATACTTATAAATAAAATACATAATTAAAATTGAAGTTCGACGATTCAAATTTTTAAAAAAATTAATTTGTAGAGAAATCCTTAACTTTTTGTTTCTCTGATAGAGAAACCCATAAATTTCTAAATATCAATGGTGTTAAGCTTCAATGTTTATATAAGGTGCCCTATATATCTGGATTCCAAATTATAAAAGAAAATTTCAATATGTTGCGTAAAAGCGCAGTAAAAAATATTTACTACAAATGCTCATTTTTCTTCTAATATACAAAGTTGTTACTTCACATTTTAATACAGTGCTTCTCTTCCAAACTGTCACGTATTCTGTAACTGAAACTGTGTATGTTATAAGCAACCTTTAACAAACCAATAAGAAAGCCTTTATATCTTTCCGAATATGCATGCTATTTTACGGTATGTAAGTATGGTGTAAACTTTAGTAATTAGTCTGTGATTTCGATGACAATTCAAATAACTATGGGTTTCTTCGCTGTAGACAAACGTTAATAATTCTTAATTCCTATTACGATGAACTAATTATTTATAAATTTCGGTACTCAAAGAAGCATATTCATTTCCGTGAGATGAATGCACAGACGCTGTAAGAATCTCGAATTGACAAAAAATAGAATTTTATATTCCAATATCACAGATTATACTCCTGAATTTAAGTGATTTTGTATTCAATTGGCATAACAAAGCACTTCTGTGAACGAGAAAAATAGGTAGTTTTTAATTTCAATGCCTATTTTCGTTACAAAAGATTCTGATTAGCTTCAGCAGAAATTTAATATATCAACAGTAACTTTTAAAAATTTAAAGTAATACATAGAACACGCATTTCAGATGTTCCTGTACAATTAGAGCATAAAATAAAATTGCTCACCCATCATATTTTTCTTCAAGGCGAATAAATAGTCTCCATTATTTCTTTTTTTTTAAAGTTAACTCTCATAAACAGCAGCTGCGTTATATCGCACAGAAAAATGCGTTGAATGTAAACGCCAGAAGTGACAATAACTTTATCTTTTGGCATGATGAGATCTGAAAGAAAGAATTATTATATTAAATTAAATTTTACGTTTGGAGTGAATCGTATATGAATCGCGTAAGCACGTTTCGCTAAAATAAAATGCCATAATCAATAATATAAAACAAAAATACATGTGTCTGTCTAAGAGTCTGTCACAAAAACTCTCTTAAACGGTGAACGGTAGCGACATGAAATTTGCACACGACATTCCAGTGGTGAATTTCAAGGTCAACTGTGCTATTTTCAACTTTCAGAATTAATTAGTTATCAAGATATTGAATTAAGAAACGAAAATTAAGCCGTCTTAAGCTTTATTATTTGGAGTGTTTCGCCAATAACTACTGAAATATTTTTTGTCAGATAATTATATTTATACCATCTTAAAGAGCAAACAATTATCTTTCTAATGATACTAATTCCTTTGCGGTGCAGATTTTCCTCTTATTGTAATTTAAGTTTAAAAATGTATATTTAATGCATTTTCTTTAAATACTTTCTATTCTTATAAATTAAATTTAAGCTATTTTATTGTTTATTTAATATATCATTCACGTGCATTTTCCAATGTAAAAATTAATATAACAAAATATTGTTTCCGTTTTGGCATTTTTATTTCCAAGTAAGACTTTTCAGTTCCGGTATTAAGTCGTAGCATATACCTCTTTTAATATGGTTGCACAGTAGTCCAATTACTGAGCAAATGGATTAAATAATCTTTCCGTGAGATGTTTTGTTGAATCTTCTAGATAAATTGTGCCTGTTTTCAATTTTCAAAAATTATTACTTCTTAAGTAACAAATATAAGTCAATTTTCGGCGTTTTCAATCACTTTTTTGCCAATAATTTCTGAAATGAATATTGCACAAAGATGGTTTATATACCATTTTAGAGAGCAGAACATTATATTTTACTACTCTGAATTTATTTGGCCTGCGTTCTTTTTCCCCAATTTTAATAAATATTTCGAAATACATTTTAAAAACAATCTGTAACAATGCTTTCTATTAATGTAATTAATTTCGAACCGATTTATACTCATATAGCAAAACTTTCATTCCCATGTTTTAAAAAAAATTAAAGAAATAAATTGAACATTTTAGATGTTCTACTATAATAAGAAAAGGAGAGGAATAACAGCAGGAAATCAAGGGAAAGGGGACAAACAAGATCAGGAATTAACTCAGTTGAATTGATTTATTTGAATACGTTTAATTTTATTTCTCTGTTTGCGACTTTTCAAGGAAAGCATTTGTTTTCCTCAAATGTCATTTAAAGAGAAATAATTCACAGAAATTATTTTACACACAACTTTTAATTCGCTTAAAACTTAAATTATTTTCACTGTTTAAAGTATTTCACTAGAATCCTCAACTGGAATGATATTCCTTAGACATTCTCGCATACTTCTCTACATAGAAGATATCAGTTAGAGTGCAATAATTTTTCCTGGGGGTGTTCCGAAAGTGACTCCAGGGCGCGCTTTGGAATCTCCAGTTCCTATCACGGGCGATGAGAGATATAGCTTTACTTACATTCTTTGTTTCGATTTCGTAGGATTTCGCATTTTAGCGGAAAACTTGTCATAGCTTATCATATGGATTAAAACATGTAATTTCAAAATGATAATATTTATACTTTTTCTTTGATCAAAATCCGTTTAATGGCACTGATTTATCTGCATTTACTGCCGCGTTAGAAGAAAGTCTAATTGAGTTGCCTTCAGATAATTCATGAAAATATAATTTTGCAGTTTGAATAATTGAGTTTTGCTTGCCAGAGAAGTTGAATATCTCTCCAGGGTGTTAAAATATCAGAGAACTTCCATTAAATTCTTATTTCTCAGAAGCAGAGATTTCGCCAGTTGAAGTCATAAAGAGCAGATGAGTGCAGTTTAATTTCTCGATTTCAGAAAATGTAAATAGTTCAACCCACTCTTCCAGCAATCTGTCTATTTCCTCTACTAATAATTAAATTAAATGTGTGCTGGGTAGGTTAGAACTCTGCAGGGTATAAAGACTTACCTATAGTTATTAAATTCGGCACAAATATTCTTCGGAGAGTAAGAATCAATTCTTGAAAGGTACTTTTTCGAAAACTTAAGTTGAATTTTAGTTCATGAAATCTTAAACACCGTTTTTTAGTTTTTTTACGATAATTTTCAAGAATATTATCGCCAAAAATAATTTTTACACTGAAAAAAAACTTTACACATAATATCAATTTACACAAACAAAGTAACCTTTCAGTGATCTAATACTAATCTAACAGTATCTAATACTAATTTAAATATCAATCTTCTCCATATTGTAGCAATTTTTTATAAGTATTTATATGCAATATTTACAACCATAATTTTCATTAAAGCTGTTAAACTGAAACCTTTTTCATTCTTGCAAGAAATATTTTATCGCTTATTTTTCCTTATGAATTATAAGGAAGAAAGCAACAGTTTACTTTCATATTGACGATGTTGTAAGGAATTTTTACATTCTTATTTTATTTCAACAATTTTTTGTGGGGAATCTAGTAACAAAGCTCTCGAAGATATTGATAAATATATCAGATTTACCGAATGATTTTACTGTCTATTTTTAAAATTTTTCGTTAGCAGATTTTGATCTACGTAACATGTGGTTAGACGCCCTAATATAATACGTCGCCTCTGTTGTGAATGTTGGAAATAACCGCGCATTTTACATGAGAAATAAGAAAACAAATTTACCGCTTTTTACAAAGAGTTATTAGATCTTAGATAACGTAGAAAAATAATGTTTTCATGTAAATGTCACGCCATGTGAATTCACTCCATTAGTGTTTTTCATGTAGAACGAAAAAAAGAAATGTAAATAACGCATCTTATTTAACCATCCCAATTTGATGTTTAAAAATGCTTGCTGAGGAAACGAAAGATATCGAGTTATGCAGAAAAGATTTTATTGAAATTAAATCTCTCAATTTTCCCGTCTATCCAGCTTGTCGCTAAAGGCGGATAGTATTTATTAAAATCTGTTCAATACAATTTTATCCAATCATTCCAATTATCATCTTGAATTTTCTATGTATTTTCTTTATCCAAAACTTTCTTTGATGAAATATTTTTTTAGTTATTATTAGTATTTAATCATTTTTCTACCATTTAAAACGCTCATAAAACATTTTATTGTCCTTTGGCAGTAAAGCATTCAACAATGATGTTTCTTGAAGCTGCTCTGTTTTGAAATAAAGATAGATGCTGATCAAAATACACTCCAAGATTGACAATTTATGAAAATATTGTGAGTAAAGTAACCATTTCAAATCGTATCCCGTACGATTTGAAATGAATATTTGAAAGACAATATACTTTGTTTTTTAAAGCTTTGTGTTGCATATTTCTGCATGTGAAATATTTTAAGCTAGGTATTGTTGCATATTATTGCATGTTTAATACGTTGTTTCAAAAACCACCGAAAAGCGGGATGAAAATATTCAAGCGGTATTTTCCTAGGGTTACCATACGCCCGGATTTAGCGCTCATGTCCGGATTTCACGCTCACGTCCGGATTAGCACCGGATCTTCGGAATGTCCGGATTTACGTCAGCGAATGTGGCGAGAGAGGAATTTGGTTGTATTAGGGAAAATCTATTATATTCGAACAAGCTGACGTCATTCCGTCAACGAAAGAAAATCTATAATTTACGCAAATGATGCAACTTCCTTCTGTAATCCGTTTGTCGATTTTCAGAAAGAGGAAAGACAGGGAAAAAATTATTTTTAGGGGATGCTTCAAAAGACTAGTCGTAAAATCCCCGATGATTTTCACCGATGGTCAGTCTGGGTGTCGCGTCACACTAATAATTGTGAATTTTCAATGACACTTCATTTAACACTTCTGAAGACCCTGCTGATTATATTATCCCATTGTTGGTGTAGGGAGGATTTGGGGGTCATAAAGTAGAAAAACGGAGACTTTCCTGAAGGTTAGCTCTCTACCTTTAGGACCCGGCGTTCAACAGCATTAAAAGCAATAAATTGTTAATATCAGATGTACTTCAGAAGTGATGCGTTCCATCGGGTTAGGGAGTAGACAGGCAGTTAATGTGTAGTTCCAATTGCACCCCCGATAGAAGAAATCTAATCTCTGTTCAGCTGCAATCCATAAATGTAAAAAAATTTAATTGGACGAGATTAAAAGCAAGAAAGGATGTTTTAGGAAACTATTCCCGTTCCTTTTCGGAGGAATATATTCTTTCGGATCCCACACTCTTGACCATCATATTTTGTGATCATTTTATTGTTTGTCGTGCGCTTGAGCAAGAAGTCAATATTGACCAACTTTTATTTTAACCAGTTTTTCGAGTGAGTATAAATTAATGCTTTAAAATTTCGCTTTTTTTCCATGCATTTATTCATATCTGAGCGTAATTAGTTTAAAATTATCTCTTCTGAGCTTATTTAAAATTATAACTAAATTTTTAAGCTACTGCAAAAAATATGATTGCCTCCTTTTTCATTACTTTATTTAATAGCCTGAACAAACAAATATAAGGTTTGGTTTTTTTTGCAAGTAAAAGCCAAAACACATTTAAATTAATTGTGTTCAAAAAACGCGTATCGTGATTTTTAAAATCTTAAAAACTATATGCACTTAAATGCTAAAGTAAATTATATAATCTTAATTTTTTAAAGTAATTAATATGGTGTAATTATTTCTAAATCGTTTACTAATACTCGAAAACTAAAATACTGTGAAGGATTTCAGTGTAATGTATGTGCTTGAAAGAATGTCTACCCTTGGACTAGGCAATAATTTTTATGATTGCATATATAATAGGTCAAAAAGCAAGGAAACGCATTTCCTTATTTAACTAAATATTGAAACTAAGTAAATAAAAACCTTAAAAAATGTAGTGTATTCTATTTTAATTTCTGTAATTTTGATTTACCAAGCATAAATAAAAATTGTATCTTCTGTGCATTCTGAAGTCTTTTTTTTCACTTCCTCAAACTCTCTGCTAGTATTATGAGAAAGGGTCGTTGGTAGGAAGTTAATATAACTTTACGCTGTATTTTGACCTTCTAATTAATTATATGATAATAAGTAATAATTA
>BGPR01054746.1:0-10149 GCA_013235015.1 Araneus ventricosus
AGGATTTAAATTTTCTCACTAGGTCATCTGGTAGAGTATCATCCCACTTAAGCTTTAAGTTCCACGTTTCTTGTAAAATCAACTTAGGAATCAACATAACAGGTGTCGTAAAACCTATCGGATCAAAAATCTGATGAGCAATAGCTAAAACTAACCTTTTCGTAATAGGTTTCTCTAGGGTAACTGTTTGTTCTACTTTACAAGATAACGTATCTGTGTCCGTATGCCATACGAGGCCTAAAACTGACACGTTTTCATCTGTGGATGTATCCCCATTAGGCACTACACTATGCAAATTAGACTTCCAACCTCGTAAATTGAAATTGCCAGAAGACATGATAATTTGGGATTCCAGTATGAACTTTCGCATTTCTAATTCAGAATCTAAACTAGTTACACAGTTGTCAACATAAAATGCAGTCTTAAGTATTTCAGATGTGCAACTCAAATTTTCTTGAACCTTATTTAAATGACATTGTAGTGTAGCGGCCAATAAATAAGGACTACATGTTAAACCGAATACTACTCTTCGATGCCTATACTCCTCAACTTGTTCCAAGTCATCTTTCCTCAACCATAAGAAACGTAAATAATCACGATCTTTTTCCCTAATCGATATTTGTAGGAAAGCTTTTTCTATGTCTGACGTAACACCAACGTAGTTCCTACGAAATCGATTGAGAATCGTTGGGATTATTTCTATCAAATTGGGTCCAGTGGACAAACATTCGTTTAACGATGGAAAACCTAATGCGTGTGAACTTGCATTAAATACTGGTCTTATATTCGTAGTGCTACCTTCTTTAATAACTGGCCTATGAGGCAAATAGTGTACTCGACCCGTTTCCCCTTGTGGTATTTTTTCAATAATACCAAGACTCAACCAGTTATCAAAAACTTCCCCATAAGCTTCTAATTTACCAGATGTCATTAATTTCCTTTTCGTACTCAATAGACTTTTATCTGCCAATTTTTTATTTTCCGGTAAAGAAGAATTATCTACTACCCATGGTAATGCGACTTCATATCTGCCTTCTGCATTTATGCAAAGAGTTTCATTAAAATATTTCGTAGTTTCCTCTTCTAATTCCTTTGCATTCTGGCGATGCGCAGAACCCGTAATCCCCAATACATCCAAGGACCAAAGGTCGCTGATGCACCGAGTTTGAGTTAATAACGAAGAAATGATCAGGGAATGTTTGCTTTCAACGCTTGGCTCACTGCCAAAAAGTTTTCCCAAAACCGTCCACCCTAAACGAGTATGCACTGCAGTCAAGTTCGACTTCAGAGGTATGATTTTCCCGGTAAACAATTTACCGGCCACATCAGCACCAATTAACAACTTAATTTCCTTATCAACTTTTAGAGTGCTGTTTTCCAAATCCGTAAGTTTAATACCGTGCATTTTAAACTCTTTTAACCAAGGACCAGATGGGATTTGTTTAATTTCAGAACAAATGCGGTTTTGACCAAGTACTTCAAATTTACACTTATAACTATTATCAACATTACTCAATTCAATAACATAATTCTTATATGACACTTCATCAGTTTCAATAGCACCAAATAATGATTGCTTTAAATTTACTTCACTTATAGGTTCATAGTTCATACTTTGAGCAATATCAGAGCTTATATAAGATTTCATACTACCAGTGTCATAAATTGCTCTTATAAACATTTCTTTTTTACCATTACATAATCTTACAATCAAAGTTTGTAAATATACATCAGAGAGTTGTACATGACTGTTTAACGTACTGGTTTTGGTTTCATCATTCTCTCCATTTGAGAGTTTATCTATCTTATTAGACGGTAAATCCGGGCACAAAATAACGAAATGTCGTTTCTTACAAATATGACATTTATGCCCTGATTTACACTGGTTTGCCCTGTGAAATCGCTTAAGGCACACAAAACAGGCTTTTTTCTTCTTAAGAATATCTTTTTTACAGTCTAAATTCATGTTTGAGACTTCATTACAACTCTCAGATGCATGGGATTTATCACAAAAAATACAAGAATCAAATTTCTTAAACTTACGAATATTCTCAGTAGACTTATTATTATCATTAGCAGTTAACAATTCACATGCAGTTGACACAACAGGTTTAGATTCAGAATACTGACTTACACTTTTTTTATTAGTTATTTTTCCTGTATTAAAAATTTCTCGAGATATTTTAACTCTAAATTCACTGTCCACTTCGTTCTTAACAAAATCCATTAATAGATCTAAGTCACTCTTACCTTGTGTGTCCTGAACTAAATGTCGTTGTCTATCCCACATTTTTACAATGTCTACGGGTAACGTTGATTCTACTAATGGGAAAAGAATGTTCGCGTATTTGTCTTTTGTGAGTCCTAAAGAATCCAAAGACCGAATTCGTGTCTGCAGTTTATCATATAATGTTGATAATTCGCACTTGTTTTTCGATATGACCAGCTGTAACAAGTCCCTAAAATACACTTGCACCCAGACACTCTCTTTACCAAACCTCTCCTTGAGATACTCTACTGCTTTCTTATAATTCTCGGCCGTAGCAGGAAAGCTTTCGACGATCTCCCTTGGGGGTGAACCGGGCACCGTGCTCTGAATGAGGTACTGGTACTTGTCTCTGCCATCTATACTGGCTTCCTCATGTATCTTTTGGAACCGAGTCCAGAAATTGAGCCATTTTCTCGGGTTGCCGTCAAAGGTTGCCAACTGAATCTCAGGTAATTTGCATTTAGATGCCGTATCCGTATAATGGGGCAAATCTGTTCCATTTTTAGCGTCTCCCGCTAAGACATTTTTAACTTTTATTTTTAGAGCGATAAATTTATCTTCATAGCTTTCACACGTAGTGTACTCTTTTTCGTATTCATCTGAAGTACAGTTTTCCTTTTGTAAAAGTTCTAGAAGCTTCGTATCGCATTCCTTAAGTTGTTTAAATCGTTCCGATATCTGCTCGAAATTTATTTCTATATCAGATGCCTTCAGTTGGGTAGCCGCAAGAAGTGCTTCAAGGTTATTACCGCTCCGCGTAAAGGCGCTTCGTAATATTGAGCGCTTCTGTTTTAGCGCGTCCATTGCTAAGCCTAACTTCGATCAGCCTAAGAAATCGGCGATTTCTACATCCTGGCTGGCTCGCCAAATAAATGTGGCATACACTTAATACTTATCGCCACCGTAGGAATTCCAGGATGCAGAAAAATAAGTAGGCTGATTATAGGCTTTTAAATATGTTTAATAACATAGCAACATAATATTTACATATTTACACTTAACATCCAACGCTTACCTTACGCTCACTCAACGTACTCATTCTCGCCCCTAAGGCGCATGCGCCGCCAAAGACGGGGTGGTGAACCCATTATCAAAAATGGGGGAGATAGTACTTAGCCAGCTGCAACAAATGGGTTAAATGAATTACCCCATCAGGTCACTAATTCTATTGGATAATCACGTGTATAGGGTAAAAATAGCAATGTTCAGTTTGAAAGATGCAAAAAAGAGGTCATAGACGCACTGATACACACAGGGTTGCCGGATCAAAATAGCAAAATAAGGCCAAACCTCCTTAAAATTAAGGCCAAAAAAGGCCAAATTGATTGAAAACGTCATTTGCTATTAGAGAAACAGCTATCCTTCATGAAAACGAATCCCACTTGATAGCATATGTTCAATGTTCTATTACTAAACAAAAATTTAAGTGAAAGAAATTTAAAACATCCTTGTTCTATTCAGGAGCTATTTCGTTTGACAGTTCATAATGTATCATTTGAAATGTGTAATATCAAAAATTTATTTAAAAAACCCAATAGAATAAGTAATTAAAAATCGTTTTAAAAGTCATTAACGAAAATAAAGCCAAAAAAGGCCAAAAATGAATTTAAGGCCAAAAGAAAATTCCTAAGGCCAAGGGCTTTGAAAAAGGCCAAATTTCCATAATTTGGCCTTAAAAAGGCCAATATGGCAACCGTGGTGCTCTGTGAAAGCGTACGGACAGAGCACGCGGCGATTCGCACGGTAGAGTGACAAGCAAGTTGAGGGTAAAAAGAAGATATCTGAGTTTGTTTCTACTAATTAAGGACAATTCGAATTACGACCAATTCGAATACAGTGGAACCCCGCTAATCCGAACTAATTGGGATAGGTGCCTGTTCGGATTACAAAAAATTCGGATTACCCGAAATTCCGATAAAAATAGAAAAGAAAAAGATGTGTGATAAAAAAAACGAAAGTTATAAGTACTCAGTACTATTATCTCTTGAATCGATGGTAGTTCTGACTCTGTACTGCAACTTATAAAGAATGTCACAATAGAAGATACAATTTAATGCGTATCGGAGTCATGGGAACAATGTTACACAAAATTGTTTAGTCAAGTCGTGGAAGAAGTTATGGCCAAGTTTAGCTGATTCTAGCCAAGTTGAACAGGAAGAAGAAAACAAAAGCAACTGAACACACAGTAACTGAGTGGTTATCTTGTGATATTGAAGCCAATCAGTTATATACAGATGAAGAAATCATCTCTTTAGTTCAGAATAAGCCACAAGATGACTCTGATCTAGAAGAAACTGATGAGCCAGAGAATGTTCTCGTCTCCTATTCTGAAGCTGCAAATGCGCTAGAAATAGCACTGCGATGTATAGAGCAGAATGAAAATGCGACATCAACAGACATTACGTTTATGAGACGTTGGCATAATATTGCTTCCACGTCGAGAATAACATCGCTTCGTCAGACAAATTTCTTCACCCCAAAAGACCGTTAATGTAAATGTGTATGTGATGTGTTAATGTAATGTGTTTTTATTCAATGTAAATGTGATCCTTGAATTATTGTATTAATTTCCTCAATGCGTACAAAATTATGCATGCTGAAAAAGTACTTTTTTTGTTTCTAGTATGTATATTTAAATCTTTTCAGGCAATCCTTTCAATTACATATAATTTTCGAAAATAAAATCAGTCGGGATTAACCGGAATTTCGGATTAGCGGGGTTCGGATTAGTGGGGTTCTACTGTACTACTTTTAAGTTAGGAATAAACATTAGCTGTGTTTCTTATTCGTAATTGTCATTTTCCCTTCATTTTTCAATCAAGATTTTTCAGAAAATTAAAAAAAGGTGTACAGATTATCCAGAATTTCGGATTACCGGGGTTCGGATTTCTGGGGTTCTACTGTAATAGATTTATGCTTACATCAGAATCTTCTAAAATTATTTCCGAGAAAATAGCTTTCTTTTCAAGCAAGTGAGAATAAAGCAACCAGGAAGTTTCTCAGAAATAAAATTCTTTTTCGAGTTCCTTCTTTTCAACCCATTTCCGGATGCAAGTGAAAGAATTTTTGGCCATTTTTTTTTTTCTTATTCCTCTTGTCTTTTTTTCATTTTATTAAAAGTTTTGTAATTACCACCGTCCTCTTGTTTTACGTCTTAAAAATTAATTCCTATTCGAAACGAAACATTTATTTGAAGAAATTGGTATTTCAGTTTCTTCTTTTGCAAATGGAATTAAATTAATTAGTGGGAATAGCATATAAACATTGCGTAAAAATTATTTCAAAGATAAATTTCAGTAAAAAAAATTCTTAATGCTGAAAACTAAAAGTTCTTGCTGATAATTTTTTGTTGGATTTTCAGAAAAACCCAGTATAAGTTTTACTGGCAGCTCGGTTTGGAAGAAAAATTCAATAAAACAAATTACTTCCTTATTTTTTACAATATATACTGTCTCCGCTGTATTGGTATGAATCCGATACAAATCTTTTAAAAATATTTTTAACAAGAAGATTTAATTCAGCAGTCGCTGAACAAAAACAAACACAGAACTTTCTCAAAATATCTTAAGTGAACCATTTATGACTTAAAGTGCATTGCAAAACAAGATAGTACCGATCTATTCCATATAGTCTGACTTTGGCACAGTATGGCTAAAACTAGTACTTGTTCCATAAAATTTCAACGATATATACATATGGCTTGTCAGAAAGTAATCTAAAAAATAGTTGACTGCTTTGTTTTGAATACTACTGGTGATAAAGCACTGTATCAGGTCCATAAGTCTACCATAATCTTTTTAATTGAAATCCAGACACGCCGGGGAGGATGGGACAAGTATAGTATAAAATTATAATAACTGCCTACAAACAACTCTCATAACGCCAGCACAAAATTTCAGGAAGTGAAAAAAACATTTAAGGGGTCCAAATTCAAAGAAGATAAATTTTTATTGATGTTTGGTACAGTGCACTCCCGATTATCCCGGGTTAATCACCGGGAGGGATCGCACAGACAGTAGAAAAACACGGATAATCCGAAAACTCCTTTTTATTAAAGAAAAAATCAACATCAGTACAAAAATATAAAAATTACTTACATTTGCATGATGTATAACATCAAACTAGGAATTTTCCTTTTAATATTTGCTGCTTAAAAAAAATCTGTAATGAGTCTTTGCTTCTGCTGTTTGTTCATCTCTTGACGTATATCGACACATATTTTACGAACCGCAGTAATGTCACCGTAATCAAATCCTCTTTGTCCCATATAATCTAACAAAGATTCCACAGATTGTAGAGCAGCAGAATGAGAAATTGTATTCCCTCATTTAATACATCTTCTGCATCAGTACTAGCTGATTCTTCATTATCATGTTTTTTGAAGGATTTCTGATTTTTGTTTAACATTTAAAATGTTTCGTTTTCGTTTCGCATCACTCATTTTTACCAATAAAAAATTTCACGCTACTAACTGACAGTAAACAAGACGCAAAAACTAAAGGAACACGTGCGAAAGTGAAAGAAGACGAAGAAGTTAAAGAATGAGGTGTCGGGGAGAAGCGTGTTGGTACGAGAATGAGCTAGCAGGATGTGGATTATTCATTTCTCGAAAAATTAGGGGTTGAACTGGTAGAGATTGCACGTGGAGGAAGAAAAAAATCTATTCTTTAGCCTCCGCCGTTATGGCTCACTAGTTTCACGGAATGAATCTCTCGATCGAACATCAACATTGATTTTACATGCATGATAAGTGTGAAAATGTTTCTCTTTAAATTTTTATGAGTCCGGAATGAGCACGGATAATCCGCAAACTGGATAATCCGCGCACGGATAATCGAGAGTATACTGTATTTCAAAATTATAATAATGAAAAACAGAATTAAAATAAAACTGCCGAAACTTTTAATTTTCAGTTTGAACTGGGGCCTGGGTAAGGAGGCTCATCCACTTTATCATCAACAATGGATGTAAACAGTGTAAACAATGAATTTTCTTTCATTGTCGCAATAATGTCAGCTTTTCCGAATACTGTTCAGCAACGGATTCCGAGACTACCGCTTTTGGACGATTTTACACAGGAAAGGGGTGTCAGGCATTGAGTCATATGAGCGCATTTCCGGAGTTCTTTGTTAGATCACGCTCAGTAAAATGTAAACACCTCCCTCCATTCTTCACTTTCCCTCCTATTTTGATGAAAATAACTCCGCCCGGCGCATGCGCAAAAGGGCGGAGGGTTTCTGAATTCGTTGCTAAACAATACGTCAGATTTTCCCTAATACAACGAAATTCCTCTCTCGCAGAATTCACTGGCGTAAATCCGGGCATTTTTAAGATCCGGACGCATATTTACAAACCCTACCCTGATAGAACTGAGGCAGGAAATCAGTCAATATCATTGGCTACGAGGAGCAGTGACGTCGTTTTCAGCTCTCGCACGTAACGTACGGCAATCATAATAAAACAAGAGTCGTCCTACTTTTCTTCTCCGCTTTCCCACAGTTGAGCACAGAAAAAATTCTTCCGTGGGTTGTAATATTTTTTAAAATGAAATTATTTTTCAAAATATCATAAAAAAATAAAACATCCCACACTGTAAGAAATTATACTAATGAAAAGTACACGCACGAGAGCAAAGAACGACGTCATCGGCTCTCGGCGAAGCGATCCAATCATATTGTCCGATTTCCTGCCACAGTTCTATCAGGGTAGGGTTTGTAAATATGCGATCCGGATACTAGCCCGGACGTGAGCTTGACGTTCGAACTGTCCGAACGACATCGAAACTGTCCTGACGACGGCATAAGGTAACCCTACCCATTAATTTCAGACATGCAAAATTTATTTTTTAGCTTCTCCCCACATTTTGAATAGGATATTTTTAAAATAAGAGTTGTGTGTGATTATCGGGATCTTTACTAGCTGTTAGATTTAGTTCACTGCATTAATTGTTTAATCCTCTCATACCGAGCCAGGCGGTCTAGAAAGTTCCCGTTAACAGCGAGGAAGGCCGGTCTGAGGCGATTGGCTTCTTATGAGGGGAGGTGGGGCTCTGAGATCGCGTAGGGGATAAGCGCGGTAGGGGGTACAATTATCCTTGCCCATCACAGCCCATTTACGTGCGCTATAAGGGAAGTTTATAACAGATTGTGGGGTGGTGGGTTGAATGACCACCCAGGTTGGGAGAGTCCAATTTATGTCGCATCCTCCCAAAAAAATCCCTGTTTTATAGGGGCTAGAGGGAAAAAGTAGCCTCGGGATTAAAGAATTAAACGTAAGAACAGTGGCTTAATTCGTTTGAATGTGAGAACCGATATTTAATGCTTTGAAACAAATTGGATATCTCAAAACTGCAATTGAGGAAAATTATTTGTAGAGTTGTCAGTTTAGTATTTATGAATTTTAATTTGATAGGAAGCGAAAAAATTACTAAAATTATAAAAGGTGAAAAGATGAGTTATACGTAAGAGAAAAATTATTAAATAGAAATTTATTGCCCTGTACACGCATTTTTCACAATGCTTGAATAAACAAACTTAACGAAAGGCTGTTATTTACTTCGTTGCAAATTGTTTGCGCAAACACCATTTTCTTTTTCTATTTCTAATTTCTTTCTTAAGAACTCTTTATTTCAGCTGCTTTGTTTCATGTTAGTAAAGATGGAATTTCGTAATTAATTTTTCATTCACTTACCGACGTGATTCAGTTTTGAAATTCCGCACACCCTTGTATTATCGATGACAACACAATTTTTTAATATTCTCAGAACCCAGTTATCAATTAATCGATGAACTTAATTAAATATTTATTCCTTACGAGTAGTACCATCTGGATGTGAGTTTGAGAAAAAAATAAAAGGATTCCATAATATTTTTAATACTCATCTATGGGGTAAAAACATGAGACAGCCTCAAGCCCCAACAAGACTACTTTTGACAATTTTTATTTCATATGTAAGATTTTGACGTCTAGATATGCCATCAGTGGTCGCCTGTTCCCTACCCTCCATTTGCGAGCGAAGTCGAAAAACCACTACTCCACTGTACAACCTCTATGGGGAAACAACCATGAGACGGCCTCCAGCCCCAACAACAATACCAATTTTGACAATTTTTATTTCATATGTAAGATTAGGACGTATAGATATGCCATCAATGGTCGCCTGCCCGCCACCCTCCATTTCCGAGCGAAGTCGAAAAACCACTACTCCACTCTACAACCTCTATGGGGAAACAACCATGAGACGACCACCAGCAACAACAACAATACCAATTTTGACAATTTTTATTTCATATGTAAGATTATGACGTCTAGATATGCCATCAATGGTCGCCTGCCCCTCACCCTCCATTTCCGAGCGAAATCGAAAAAACACTACTCCACTGTACAACCTCTATGGGGAAAAACCATGAGATAGCCTCCAGACCCAAGAACAAGACCAATTTTGACAATTTTTATTTCATATGAAACATTATCATGTCTAGATATGCCATCAATGGTCGCATGCCCCCCACCCTCCGTTTCCGAGCTAAATCGAAAAAAACACTACTCCACTTTACAACCTCTATGGGGAAACAACTATGAGACGGCCTCCAGCCCCAACAACAAGACAAATTTTGACAATTTTTATTTCATATGTAAGATTATGACCTTTTGACCTCTACTATGTCATCAATGGACGCCTGTCTCACACCACTCTACAGTTCCGACATATATGGCAAAATAAAACTTTGGTAGAGTCCCTCAGCTTCTTCAACCGCTAATTTATATCGCCAAGTTTTAAGCATAGCTACAGGGTATTAATATTACAGGCGAACAGTTGGTCGCCGAAAGCGGTTAGTCTATACTTATAAAAGGCAATGTTTGTGTGCGTGCGTGTGTGT
>BGPR01054747.1:0-10149 GCA_013235015.1 Araneus ventricosus
TATCGTTTTAAACTTCTGTTGATGCAATCACTTGAAGCTGTTGCGTTAGTACGCTTAAAGATGTATTGTCATCGTTTATGTTTAAATCTGCTGTTTCTTATCTATGCTTTTCTTTCTTTTTTAATTTTAATTTTTGTTTAGTATATCTATTATTTCTAGATGTAAACACATTTTGAACATGCCAGAATTTCTGTGTAGGGAAAAATAAGCACAATAGATCATCCTAACTCTTTGAAACTCTAAGCAAATTAATACCACAAATCGTACACACGATAGTTTTAGACTAGAATCTGTCCTAAGTCTAAAAATCTTTTCTAGGCGTAAAAATGAGACCCATAAATCGGTAGAAACAGTTAATCAGGTTACTGGCCTTAATAGTGTATGGACGAGTTTTCTGGTTTGTTTATTTGGATTCACAGACCATTTTCCGGTAACCCTCCGATTTAAGCAATCACCAAATCCATTTGGATGCTGTATCAAGCGCCGAATTCGAATTAGTTCTTTCATTAGTACGTAAAGCGTTGAATTCCGTCTTTCTGAGTTCGCGTAATCCTTTTTATTTAAATCGGTTTAAAAAAACCTCTTAAAACGGCTAATTTTCAAATTGAACGATTGTAATTAGCTAAATCATTTGGAAATTTTGAAGATTTTTATTGACTTAGCATTAACACCGGAAGTCGGTAGCTATGGCGGAAGTCTTAAGTTAATGCAAATAAACAAAAAGGAAAACTTGTCTCGTAAACAGGGTAAAAATGAAATAAACCAAACTTCAACACGGGACTACAAAACCATATTTCCAAGTGAAAATTCGGAATATATCAAAAACTGGGATTGTTTCCTGCTTATAGAGGATGTCTGTTTCCTTCATCATAGTTACAGTGGCGAATCCAGGATTCGGGTCTGGGGGGTGCTGTAAAAATTTTGTATCGCCGTGACGAATATCAAACCTCATGGCTTATGCAAACCAAAACACTTTAACTTTATAGACTTTACTCACCTGACAATAAGAATCGTAAAGAGCACTACAATACTTTCGATAATTTAATAAAAAAATACAATGAAATAACTGGACAAAAAATGTTTTCGACCGCGTCAACGCTGCAAGTAGAAGTGGAATGACTAGAAAAGTAGGAAAATTTTCGAGCCTGTCAAGCCAGAAAGCAATGTTGTCACGTTTTTATTATTTTTTTTAAAAAAGGGAAATTAAGAACATACAATTGTAGTGATTTTAAATAAAATCAAGAATTCTGGTTTAGCTCTGGGGGGCTGCAGCCCGATAGCCCCCCCCCCCTGAATTCGCCACTGGTTACTAATAAAGGTTTAGTTGACACCGAAACCAGTTTGAAGACCACATGGCATTGTCAACTACAGTGATTATCAACCTGATGCAAGTGAAGTTTAAATAGTGGCCAGATTTTCTGAAATTCAACACGGGACAACAAAATCATTCTTCTAATTCAAAAGTCGAAATAAGTCAGCAACCAAGACTGTTCTCGGGTTATAAGGAACTTCTGTTCACTTTGCCATTGACTCTACTTAAAACCGAGTCTACAAATAACGGAAACTAGCAATATTTCAAAAGGATTGCGATACTATAGTGCCACTATTCACTAAAATAGGGTGACCATATTCTGTGTATGGTAAAATTTGAGAAAGAAGATTCTTCGGAAACTAATTTACAAAAGACTAAATTTAGTTAATATATTTTTTAATATGAATTATTTGCCTGTGGGTATATTGCGAATAAATTTTAGATAATGTTTCAAAAACCGGACATTTTTTCCAGTCCGGGACAAAGAGTCTAAATCTGAGACGTCCAGGCATTTCTATCAACATCTTAAGTGCTTGCTTTTGGAATTGTGAACGGAGAAATTACAATAATGGCTAATTTTCTATGAAAAATACGTTGGCAAATTTCGTGACTAATGTCCATGTTCTGTGTCTGGTAAAATTTGAGAAGGAAGATTCTTCGAAAACTAATTTATAAAAGACTAAATTTAGTTAAGATATATTTTAATATGAATTATTTGCCTATGGTTATAATACGAATAAATTTGGGATAATTTTTCAAAAGCTGAACATTTTTTCCAGTCCTGGACAAAGAGTCTAAATCTGAGACGTCCAAGCATTTCCATGAATATCTTAAGCGCTTGCTTTTGGAATGCGAAACGGAGAAATTACAATAATGGCTAACTTTCCATGAAAATTGCATTGGAAAATTTCGTGACTAATGTCCCGGCAAGGTACTTCCTGACTTGGTAATTCACTACGAAAATAGTACTGGCAGATCTGGCTCCAGGGTGCCGCGGCACAGGGCGCCAATTCCTAAACATAAATTGAAAAATTCTCGCGCGTTATATGGCTGCCGACAGGAACATATCTCTTTAGTAAGAGTACACATCTCTTAAATTAATGTTATACTAGGATTAACCAGTGCTAAATGTAATCGATTAAAATGTTATGTTCTCTAATACAGGATGACAATTATTGAGCTATATGAAATAAAATTTTCAGAAACTGCTGAGTTCAAAAATTTTATTCAAATTTTAAAAGTAACTACAGATATTCGGATTTAGTTTATGACATGTTCGATATGCTTGCCGTCAATGGCTATGACGTGTCGCAGACGAAGAAATTCTGCTAAAATCGCTGAAGTGCCGAGACATCGACACTACCAGTTATCTCGAATATTTCAATGACATTTTTGATTGTTATAACACTTGGTCTAGTTGTCTTCAGCTTGTACTCGGTCACAAATTGCCTTTGAGCCGCAATCGGGCTGTTATTGCTCGAATAGTAGGCCTTGACGATCGATATATGCTCAGAAACGCTGTATTTCGACATTTTCAAAGAAAAATGAGCAACAACGTCAATAAGAGTTCGCATGTTAAAAAAAGAATCCCAACATGCCATGCATTCAACCGCCAAGTTTTAACCGAATCTCTCCAACGGTTCAAAAGTTATCAAGGTTTTATTTCATATAGCTCAATAATTGTCACCCTGAATGTAGACTATTGTGAGATAAATAATAAAGTAGTATTATTGTCGGATTGTCTCCATAGCACAGTTAATTCTTTTACAATAATTAAATCATTTACTACAGTTAAATCTTAATTATTATAGTTAATAAGTATAGTTAAATCTTTTAGCATATGTACCAGTATACGATATATACAAGGCGGGGGGCGCCACAATAATTTCGCACAGGGCGCCGAATATTCTGGAGATTTATTGTTTGTTCTTTTGATTTGTCGTTTCTTAAGTTGTTTCTTGAATAGAAGACATAAGATCATTCATTACAGGATGTCAGCTTAATGGAAAATGTTCTATTTCTTGATTAATATATCTAAAACTATAAGGGCCACGGTGGCCTAGCGGTAAGGCGCCAACCCCGGAGATCGAGTGCTGCAGGCCCGAAACCCGACTCCATCGAATATCCGTTGTATATTGGGCCTGTTGCACCCTAAATCACACGCAGGGGGCCAAACGTTCTTCAGCTGGTGTGGTGCGGAAGCTTGGAGAAGGAGGTGTCACCCAGGCGTCGCCCTTGTCATCTGACCGCGGTTCAAAATTACGTGGTCCTTCGCAAAATAGCCCTCGTGTTGCTTCAGAACGGAGCGTTAATCTATACTTATAAAAGGCAATGTTTGTATGTGTGTGCGTGTGTGCGCGCGATGTCCAGACGAATCTATCTCACTTACAGCCATGAAATTTGGCACACAGGTCGTAATGGTGACTCAATGCACCTCAAAGCCCGATTTTTAAAACTAGAAACTTTTTTATTTAATGTTTTGTGTTATTTTAGGTCATGTTCGGCACTGATGGCTATAGTATCTTTTTTAATGATCGTTGGAAAACAATCAATGCACCATCGGATAGAACAAACTATTTTCGTTCTAATGAAGTTTGTTTTGAATTTCTAACGTAATTTAGTGATTTTTGAGAAATTTTGAAATAATAGTCACTTTTTGATAATATTATTAATTTTTAATTTCTTGCATCCTACTTTCTAATAATACTATTATTTTCAATTTTTTCCAGCTTATAACTGGAACGGTTCTGTCGGATTTAAAACAAGAACGGTTAAAATATCTTTGCCCGTTTTTTTCTAAATTCATTTTTTCCTGGACAGTTGAAAGATATTTTTTTCTAGCGAGCCCCCTCCCGTGACACATTATCCGGAATGTTGCTGGCAATTTCATTGACTGACGGTGCAGAGCGCAGGTGACGTCATAACCTTCAATTAAATGACTTCGATTATTATTTTCGGCAGTATCTTAACGTGTTTATTTGTCTCGCATATTTTGCTTGCAGTATAATAGTGATTTTCACGTTGCAATTTTTTAATATTGTTTTGGATTAACGTACTCTGTACTGTTTTCCTACAGTTAAAATGTCATTATCGCGAAAAAAAATATGTTGGAAAATCAATAATGTTTATCTTTTGCTTTGCTTTTGTTTTCAAAACTTTTTCATGCCATTGTGGACGTTTTTTTTTTCATTTTGTTGAAGCCCTGATTCCACGGGCAACACCGTACGTGTACTGCTAGTATAAACTACAACTAAACTAATTTAATCAATGTAGTATCAAGATATTAAGTTTGATATTTACGTTTTATTTGCCATTAATCTTGAATGGCAAAGTTTAGATTTCATTTAATCTTCAAATTGTTCTTTTATGAGGTTCTTTTTTTATTTCTCGATATTGTTAAATTTCATCTAGTTTTTTTCCGATGTTCAGCTGATTTTTAAGAATGTATCGTATTTTTGATATTACTCATTTAGTTTTTCTAATCATGAATAATTATTAGAGGCAATGGCAGATTCTAAATTAAAATTATAAGATTAACACATCAAAGAGAAGCCTGAATTTCTTCGCAAATACTCATTTGTTTCCTTAATTTAGCTCGCAGCTTATAAATATATGTTTTGTTAACCTGCTCTTTGGTTAAGAATTTTTCACAGAATGTTAGTCTTAACTTTTTTAGAACCAGTCGACAGGAAATATTAATTCTCGGTTTTGCTGAGTCTGAGTAAGCTCTTCCGGCTTCTCGATAATTTACAACACGTGTCCGACGAACAGATGGTTCTTCTTAAGTGCTGTTGCAGTCTGAGAAGTGAAAACATTCTGCCCACCTGTCTGCTTGTTCCGAAAACGAAATGTTCCACATTTGGTGGAACACTGCCAGTGGGGATTATATATAAATTATCACAATTATTATGGTGGCCAATTTTTTTACAATGAGAAGGAAGGCACAAAGAAATTGAAAGAAAATATATCTTAAATAAAAGAAAATTGTGTTCATTGCAACAAATAAAAAACCAGCTGGAGTGGTCTCCCCTAAACTTTCTCGTATACTTTCTAAGTGTAGATTCAACAAAATCTCGTGTTCGAATTTTTTTGACGATTACAATACTTTCTCTTTGTATACTTCGTATACGAGAAAGTGAAACAAACAAACCTGTAATCAAATATCTGTTGCTACGTTTCAAAAAAATATTACTTTGAAGTAGGTGCGATAAAACAGGCAATGCAATGAATACTAAAGCGAAAATTCTGCTTTGGAATCGAATTCTCAAGAAAACAATTTATACTACCACAACCGTAACAATTGCCAAAGAGCGTAAATAAAAGATTTGCTGAAATAATGAGATCGGTTTGAATTTTATTTACAACAATAAAAAAATTGTTACAATTCATGTTTGAAAACATTATTTATTGTTGTAAATAAAATTTACAACAATAACAGATTGCTACTAGTACGCATGCACATGAGAATCGGATTAAAAGAAATTGAATATGCAATTTGAACGCCTCTTTTTGACGGATTTGGCCCAAAATTTTATGCGGACCTACATTCATGACGATAAAACTGTGTACCAAATTTTATCCATCTACCTATTCAAGTTTTTGAGTTATAGTGTTCACATGATCGCGGACATACAGATAGACAGACTTCCCGTTGTCGGATTTTGTCCAAAATTTGATAGAAACCTACAAATTATGTTTAAAGACCACATACCAAATTTCATCCGCGTAGCTCTAATAGTTTTCGAGTTATCTTGTTCACAGACAGACATGATTCCAAAATTGTGTTTTTCGGACTCAGGGAGGTCTAAAACGTGGAGATTCGTCAAAATCTCGAGTTCGAATTTTTGGACGATTACAATACTTTCTCTTTGTATACTTCGTATACGAGAAAGTAATAATACACTATTACTAATATAATAGCCCGGATCTGTCTCTCGGTAACGCTCTGACGTCACCAACAATAAAACTCGCGCCATAGCACTGAGAGATGTTAAACAGCATTATTTCATTGTTAGAGAACCTAAATTTCAGTAATTTTCAATTTAAAAGAGTAATTGTCTTTCTAATTTCAAATTTAATAGCGCTAAAATAGTGAAATAAAATTTGGTATCGATTGATATAAAATGTATCTCGCTATGATCAATAGTTCCCGAGAAATTTTAAACTATATTAATCATATATTTCAAATTAATTTCCGTTTTTTAATAGAAAGTAGTAAATTACGTCAGTGGTATAGCATGCGCGTGATACTGTTTGGACGCCACGATGCATCTGATTATTTATTGCAATCGTGATGAAATATTTTTAGCAACGTTTGAGAAGCAGAGAAGTGCTTTGTTCTGATTAGAATTTCGAAAAAGAATGTCTTTGAAATTTTAACTTTTGATTTACGTTTGACAAGCTAAGAATTCCATGGTTATTGAATTATAATAAAATTGTTAAACAACGAAAAATACTTCACAAGGAATGTTGTTTACCAAGAGGTTTTTGAATAAAGAAATATGTAAATAAAACAATATTTCCTGTCATAAAACCTATGTTTATTTTATTTGTTTTCAATCAATGTTAACATTTCTCTCGCATATATATCTATTTAAACACTTCAAATTTGACGGGAAATCTCTCGAATGAAGAGGCAATTTGCACCCGTCATACCATGACGGGTGATTTTCTAGTAATATGATAAATGCATACAAGGCAACATTTGAATCATTTTCTATTGTAATTATGTTTACAAGCCTATTAATTTTTATTTAAATGGGCACTTTTCCATATAATGAATATTTTTTATCAATGCATCATCTTCAAACAATTTATCGGAAATATCCTTCACATTGAATTTTACGGCAAGAGTTGCAGTTAGAGTGTCAGTACTTAATCATGATTTCTCCCATATCCAAAAATCATAAGCAATTGAAAATACTCTTTCAACTGTTGCATTAGTTCCAGGGCATTGCAACGAAAATTGAACAAGAATAAATAAATTTTCACATGGAATATGCTCATTTTTGAAATTACTAATTATTTTCACCCATCTTTTATCAATTTCATAGTGTTTATTTACCCATTGTATTACATTTTTAGAAATTAAATATATATTCAGTCTTCTGATTTCAAATATCGAAAAGGAGGACAAAGCTTCGAAAAAGAGGACTGTCCTCCCTAATGGAGGACAATTGGTAATTACAATTATTAAGTTTTGATTATCGACTTTCTCGGTGTTTTCATAAGCAAGTCTTTTAAGAAATAAAAAATTTTAAAGTTTCTTTTTTTTAATTATCAAAACAAATATACCAAAAAAAAAGAATTCTAATCGTGTGACCTTATCACGACTTCTGCTATTTTGAATTTTTTAAAAAATTAATTATTATTATAACTTCTCTATTTGATTTTGACACTAAATATTTTAACGTATTATTATGGCACTATGGCTTATGCATTTCATTATAGATGTTTGAAATCAAATGCATTTTAAATATACCAATTATTTTTAAAAACATTAAATTATATTCAGGACTATATAATTAGGTCTAATGCTACAGCGCATATGTTTCTTCATGCTTTGAATGAGTAGTCACTGTCTGAAATTATACATATTTCAAATTTTAATTCGAACTGGACGGCTTGATTTTCTTAATTAATCGTTTAAAGGAACTATAGGAAACAAGAAAACATTAAAAAAAGATTAAAATTTCATTGTTTCTGTGTAAGAGACTAACTAGCTAATAACCCGGCGTTGCTTGAGATCCATATTTTTTCTTATGGCTGCCTCCGTTTTTTTCAATAAATATTGTCACTACTTTCTCCAACATACGTAAATATCCTTTCAAATCTAGTCTTTTTATTACCTTATAACATTATGGTTTGAAAGAAAATGCCAGAAGTTTGAAAAAAAACCCCATTTATTTTAAACTTTTAAAAAATAAACCGTATATGTACAGAATTAACCCCGTGTTGCCGAATGTATAAAACAAACAAATTGTATCGTTCAAACGATCGAGATCGTATGACGCCACCGATGCGAAATGCATACTGGGAATTTAACACGTGACCTTGAAATAGAAGAACGTAGAAAGAACAGAACTTTTGATAGTTCAGGAAAAAATTAATTGAAATTCAGCGAAAAGAGATATTTGAAACGTTCTTGTTTTAAATCAGGCAGAAATGTTCTAGTTATTACCTCAAGAACTTTGAAGAAAACGAAATTAGAACGTCGGATGCAGGAAATTTAAATTCAAGACTGAAATTTTTTCGGGAAAACTGACTATTTTTAAAACATTTTGTAAAAATCAGGAAAATTACGCAGAATCTTCAAATTACTTTTATTAGAACGGAATTTTCCACTTAAGGGGGCACCTCAGATATGGGGATGAGAAAGTGCCGTATAAATGAGCAGAGTATCGCTGCCCGGTGAGATATAATAATAGTGGGGCTTGAATTACTCCCCACCGATGGCGATTCGTACCTCTGTCTGAGGGGTCGTCGCATGAGCCGCTCAGAATGAGAGCTATTATGTGAGGGCCACAGTGCCCGATTTATTGTCGCGGCGGCCGGGTCATTCAAATCATCCGGGTCCCTAGGCTGTTCGGAATAATTCCTATGTTTATGGTTATTAGAACGGAGAAATTTTGCACTTTACAATGATATAAAAATTTCGGTTCTACAATGAGAATAAATTCAGAATATTTGCGAAAATAGGCAACAAAAACCCAGTCCGAATAAAAATCTAATTCGAAAATAATTTTTATGGCGTTAGCCCCCCTCCCTCTTGTGTTATAATCGGTAGGCTTTTTTCAACCCTGGTATGTTCCTTCATGTTTTCTGATCTAAAAATTTCATATGTTTGAAATCTATGTTATCTGATTCAAGCTTTTCAGCGACATTGACGCATGAGTGTACATTTTTTTCCTTCTTTAAATAAGCGTTATTTAAAGTAAAAAATATTTAAATCTGCTAGATAAAAAGAAAAATGATAGAGTTAAATTTTTTTCCTGTCTCTTTGAAACTCGGCCAATATATTAAATGAATAAAATTCCAAACAAAAAGATATCAGTTTTTATTTTAATTTCAAATATTCTTCCTTTAAATTACAACGTTCAAATCCTATAAAAAATTATTTTCTTAAGCATTTTGTTTTGAATTAGAAAAGTGGAACAATTTTCTTCTGTGGAAACAGCTTAGTCTACCACTTTTTAATCTTATTTTATCTTTTATTCTACAAAATAAACTCAAAAAGTGACTCTTCAACTTAATTTAAGGGCTTGAAGTAAAATAAAGTTTTAAAATGTTTTTGAATTATTTTAAATTAATTATTTTAATCACAAAATGTATTTGACATGAAAATAAAAATGATATGAAAGTAGTTTTTATCTTTTATTAGTGTGTTAGAAAATAGTTAGTATTTTGAAAAATAGGAAGTAGTGATTTAATTTTCTGTACGATCATGCAAATTTATACCTTTTAAAATCATAAATGTTGTTCATTAAGAAACGCTTTGTTACGACATTTTGCGGAAAACAAAATGTCTCAAATATACCAGAAATGTCAAAAAAGTTAATTTTATTAACAGCTATTGTATTTCCTAGGTTTCGTTTATAAAACAACTAATTCATTTGGGGACAATGTAATAAAGGTTTGGATAGTGCACAATTTAAAAAAATAAACAAAACAGCGACACCGTTGTTGCTCTTGTTTTATCTAAAATCAATAAATCTGTAGTTGGTGCCAACTAGCGCAAGAAAGAAATTGTACCCCCAAGAAAACGTCATAAAGATCATAATGCCATTGTAGAGCCTTTAAGTGTTTTTTGAAGCTGGGAGGCCCTTGAAGTGGCTTAG
>BGPR01054748.1:0-10149 GCA_013235015.1 Araneus ventricosus
TTTTTAATGTTGTTCCATTAGTTTCGAGTTAGCTAAGTTCCATTGTATTTCCTTATAGAATCGATATCATTGCTATTATTTCCAATATCAAGGAAATTCTTATATTTTTCCTTTTTTGAACACCCTATTTTTCCCCTTTCCCCCTTTTTTATTCCCCCCTATCATAAAATTATATATCCATAACTTTGAAACGCAACGAGCTAAATCGAAGAAGTTTGGCATAATATCTTACACCGAGGTTAAAGATCTGCATCAAATTTTGGTCCATATCCTTCAAGAGCAAAAGGTACTTTTCCAAACGATTTTCTTCACCATTCTGTGGAGTTATGATAGAAAGCGCCATATTTGAAAAGATTTTTTTGACGTGAAAACGTCTTTCTTCTCGTTACAGTGATAGTCGGTCGAACTTTCTTGTGTGACAAAATACCGTCAGATTTGAATCGCTAATAACTACGAGACTAATAATGCGAAAAGAATGGCTGACACCACAACGGATAGATCAAATCTGTAAGAGTTTGTTGGCATAATATTTGTTTTGCCTCTGACGTCATCGTACCAGTGTAGGCGCATGCGCGTGATTGTTATGAATTAGCTTTATGTAAGATTATAAATAAGTGTAGCGTGGAAACGCGTTTAGCTAGGAGGTTGATTCTGGTGTCATTTTAAAAAGCTTGAGGAGTATTACTAGGATCCAATGTGAGATAATAAAAATATTTATCATAAAACAGTAAAAATCGGTATTAAATTTAAAATTTCAAACTCCGCATGTTTTTTGATTATAAGATGTAGCGTTTTCTTTCGAATTGTACGAGATTTACAGAATACTTGAAAATATGTAAAAGAAACATTGTATTAAAATTTGAATTCAAAAATTTGAATATTACGGGAAATATCAGTATTTGTAGTAAATAATGTTTTACTGCGCATACACGAAATGTAGTTCTATATACTATCAAAAGATGGCGACATCAAAAGCTACTCTAAATAAAACATAAGAAAGTCGCAGTTCGGGTCCGCGCCGTAGATTTTTCGTGCTAATGTCGGGATAAAATCATAAAACAAATGTTTCATATTAATATGTAATTTAATTATCAATCTCTTTAATAGAATATTTAAACAGAGTAGTAAAATTGTTACAGAATAGATAAATCACAATTTTATCGCATGTAGCAAGGGTCTTTGGTATCTTGTGATTTATCGATTCTATAACCATTATATTACTCTGTGTAAATATTGTAATAAAGAGGTTGATAATTAATTACATATTAATACGAAATACTTGTTTTATGATTTTGTACCGACGTTTTCACGAAAATTCTACGGCGCGGACCCGAACTGCGCCTTTCTTATGTTTTTCCTTAGACGTTTATTGCCACTCACGTCCAAAGAAAATATTATGCAGATATTGAGTTCTCAGCAGAAGAAATCAAACATGATTTTTGAAAAATGTGGAAATCAGAGAGGGAGATGTCATTGAATATAAAACTGTTCTAAATTTTAAGGTGACATTAAAGTATTTTTTTCAATGAAATGTTTTTACCCCAACACACTTATTACACAATTTCTTATGTAGAAAGTGAATATATAAGTTTAATATTTTTTACAGCTAAGTTGTAGTCTAATATAACAAATGTTAATGGATATTCCCATCTGAAAACTTCTGAATTTTTGAGCTTATTGTGGTGAGCATTTCAAGTGTGAAAAAGTGTGAGTCTGATATAGAGGGTGTACACAAATGAAGTGACACATTTCAATAATTAATAAAAAAAAAATAAAAATGTTGGAACTACGGTTTTTTTTAATAAGAGAGCATCTCAAAAAGTTTTTTTCCCCAGATAGGTAATGTGGCGTTACGCCGTTCTAAATTTGTTATACAGTGAGAAAATTCCGTACGCAATGGCTACCGATCAGCAGAAGCCGATGCGTGTTTTCTGGTTTCTTTTTTTAGTTTTTCTTGCATATCACGGAAATTCTTCAGTTTTCACACTACATGTGAATTAACAAATTAAAGAGCTCAAAATTCCCTACAAATACATGCTTTTATTTTTTTTTCCATTTTAATATTTTCTCAGATAATGGCTTTAAACAAATTTTTAATTTCCAGTAATTTACGACCCACTAGACCACCGAAATGGCATGTTACCTATCTGAAAAAACTTTTTGATATGAGCTCTCATTTAAAAAAAATCGCATAGTTCCAACATTTTTACTTTTTTTTATTCATTTTAAAAATGTGTCACTTCATTTGTGTACATCCTGTAGATACAAAATCACAAGTCTGCGTGGTAGTTAGAATACGAATTCGAATTTTTTTCGCTACTTTTGAAATGAATGTACGAATTCCAACCATATTTAAGAAAAGGCGAAGGTTTCCAGATTGCGTCATTAGAATGCTAGTTAGAGTTTGTTCGTTACCCTTGAAATGGAAAGCATCCAACTGGAGTAAAGTCAGGGAAAATAGTGTGCCGTTAATTTGAATGTATAACACCAAACCGTCAGAGTTTGACCTTGTCTATTTTTACTCTTTTACGTACTTAACCTAGTGTTAGTAAAAGGATTTGGAACATCGTTGACGAGCACTGGCAAAGAAAACGACTTCAAACGAGAAGAAAGAAGCAGATTGCATAGTTTCTAAAGCTGTGAAATGCAGCTCTTGGTTCAACAACCTGGGAAATAGTAAATGAAGAGTTCCATAAGTTTCAAAAGAAGGCCGAAATTCATATTTAAGGGAAAGTGCTGTACCTCGGCCACTTTTTTTTCCACTTGTAAAAAAAGTGGTCAAATCAAGTCTAAAACCGAAAATTTTGGTGCTTTAGAAACATCAGGAATTCAGCTTTTTAATACCCTTTAGAATTTCTTCCATCTTATCGCGTAGAAATTTAAAACTTAAAAAATGAAAACCTTTCATTTTTGGCCAAGGTACAATACTATGTTGTACCGTAGCCACTCTATGGTGTACCTTGGACAGGCAACAAAATGTGACATTATCATGCGTGAATTTGGTACAACACTAAACTTTTCAAAATTACTGCTCGATATTTAGCTGGATATGATAGATGAACTATATCAGAACTGAATAAAGGATGCTGTTTTTCTTAAAAATAGGTCGATAACCAGTTAGAAACTTTTGTTTGCACAAAAGCAAATATTAATGACTTGAAAATTATTCGGACTAGGAAAAAAACTACTAGTCATAAAAGAAAAATCACAGTGTGGCTACTAGCCGACTTCGGCGACCATCTTGCTGGCCGAGAATATTGTTTTATTCAGCTGAATCCGTGATGCATAATTTAGTATTCATAGTTCCCTTAAAAAAATTTTTTTACCTCCCGATTTACTTAATATCTAAGAGCTTAATATTTACAGCTTTCTAAAAAATTAATGCATAAAAAATAAAGTAAAATTCATTACGCTTTTACCAAAGAATATGAAAAATAACAGATTCTTCATTCCTTATCTTTCAAAAATAGAAGAGAAACACACAATTCAATATTTATAAAAGCAATGAAGACGGTTTGAGTTGATTACAACAAACAAAATCATCGTTGTAACTTATGCTTAAAAATATTTTTTTAAATTGCTAAAATTAGAAAAAAAAATTCGGACGTCAATTTCATTGACATAATTTGAAAGATAACTTTTCAATTTTGAGGAGCTGTAAGAATTTTTTTGTTCTATAATATTTTTGAGAGTTATCGCCAACAAAGGCAAAAATTGTGCTAACTTTTTGATCAAATGAAATTCTAATTAAGTTTTCAAAACAATCTCTCCACGGTGCACATTCACACCCTCCAAGCTATATTTGTGCCAAATTTTGCTGTTCTAGATCCAGCCATCTGCCCTGTAGTATGCCAAGACACACAGAGAAACACAGACATACGCATTCTCCTTTATTATTATTAGAGTTAATAGAGCAACAAAACAAATTCTTTATATAAATTTAAAAAAAACAATAACAATTCTCCGAACTAGGAGAAAAACTAAACTAATAAATGTTATAGTTATAAAATGAAACTGGAGATTTATATTAGCCTCGTCGATAAATTAACGGTGCAGGCAAAATCATGACAATAGCTACGATTTTTATATTGAAAACATATTCAAAATCTGGTTTTGCAAACACATTTTCTTTCTGTGTTATGAATTTCACTACGAATTTTTCATATGGCAGGCCCTTAACCATCCCGAATAATGATATGTGTGCTTATCTACGACAAAAATTTATCTAAAATCCACTTTTTGATGTTGATTCAACACTGCTCTATGTTATTTACAGGTGGCCAAGGTACAATACGATGCACTTGGACGACGTACATCACCTCCTATCATATTATTTAATTTCTCTCATGTAATTATTTATGCTTTTAGCGATAAAAAAATCCTTTCAATGTGTGCATCAGTTATGGAACTAAAAGGGGAACAGGTGAAAAATAATAAAATATATTTTTCTGGGAAACAGGAGGGAAATTTAACTCCTCCAGAAGCCCGAAAAATTGTTTCTTCACTTCAGCAGTTGAACACTTTCAACCCGAGATGACCACGTGAAAGGTGACAGTGTTGCCACTCTAAACTAAATATTTTGGGACGGGAAAAGTAATTTTTATACTCTCTCGTTTTGATATATCGACAACTGGCCGAGGTACAACCCTGGCCGAGGTACAGCACCTTCCCCTACATTGGTGTTTTTTAATTTATTGAGAGAAGCATAAACTTTATTTCAATGTAATGTTTGTATTGGTGTTAAATGTTTTAGAATAGGAAACTTTTTGTAAGAATGCTTTAATACGGCTTTTATAATTTTTTTTTTATTTCGAAGAAAGAATTTTGGCTTATAATAAAGTAGATTACGAAGCGCCATATTTGAATACTTTAATTGCTGTAGACGTGTAGATTGGACCAATTGTATTTGCACTCGTGAATTATTTACAATTCAAACACCAAACTTTAAATGTATTTCTTGTATTTTACTCTGATATATTAAGACTCTGTATGCATTAAAAAGGTTTACTCATATTTATATTAAATGTATTAATTAATTCGAAAATGTGTGGTAAAAGACCTAATCCTTCACTATATTACCTGTAAATTATGAATCTTTTTAATTTCTAACCAAACTCTAAAACTAGAAGAATTGTTTCTCAGAGAAGCAAAATAAATAAATAATTTTGCTATCTTACTGATGCAACTCCGGAAGTAATCCCCTTTTTACTCAAAAGAGGAAAATTCAATTTAGGAGATATTTGCATCCTAAAAAGGGTTATATTATTTTATTATTTGTTATGAAAGAATTTTAAATCGTATATGTTTTTTTAAACTAGTTTAATGTTCAGAAGTTTTTACTCAATCTGATTAAAAATTTCCCCCTTTAAATACAAATAGCTAAAGCGATAACTTGCTGTGTTTAAATAGATTTAAGAAGAGAAGAAGACACAACTAGAAGCTATTTTTTTAATGGGCATTCCTTACGTATATAAAGTCTGCCACACTGAAAGACTTTTAGCAACATGATTTTTATTTCATAAGTGATATGAATGTCAGTTCGGTTATTATATATAATCACCGCGGTCATTATATATAATAATCACATAGAAAATACGGTTATTATATATAATTACCGCGGTGATAATGTATAATAGCTAATTTACCACGCTGACCTTAACATATATACTAAATGTATTTTTTCATTTTTCACAAACTTTTAATAATTTTATTCGTTATTAATAAACCATTATTTAAGGTATCCGACTGTGTTCGGAGACATTTTTTTGAAAAATAACTTATATATATTTTTTAATGTTATTTTTCAACTGCATATGTTTTAAAACTATGAAAATATTGTAAAATTAGGCTTTCAAAATAATATTGTTTTAAAAAAACTGAGAAATTTGTAGAAAAATGACTAAAATAGTTACCTTACGCTAACAGCCATAGACAAAATCATATTCTAAATATACATAAATCCTTGTAGGAGAACATTTTTATGACAGTTGTCTGTGTTATGCTGTAAAATATTTCTTGTACTTCAAAATGGTTTTGAGATATAGCTGAACATAGTTACTAAACTGGTAATTTTTCATAAAAAATGCTTTTCTTTTATATTTAAGCACTTAAAAATAATACTTGGTTTTAAAATTGACCTTAGTTTTTAGAGGAGAACATCAAGCATATTACAGATAACAATCTCAGAAAATTTCATATCAATACATGAATAACTTTTTGAGAAATCATTGTTATGCTCGACAGTTTTCCTCAAAAATATCATTTCTCAGAAAACACATTTAAAGTTTTCATGCAACATAAAGTAATGCTTACAGTTCGGTAATAAAACAGCTGTAACTCCATTTGTAATTCACGTACAGTAAAAAGTGAGACAGTTTCAGAAAGCTGATTAAAAAGGCTACAAAATTAAGTTATAAAAATATTTTCGATAATTTCATCAAAAACGGCGATTTTAAACCAGTCGGATACCTTAAGCAGTGAAATCATTTATAGTAAATAGAAATAACTACGAAAATAACCGTATCGAAACATTATAAAGAATTTTTAAAATAGATATAAATATAAATAATGGAGATGAGAGTAATTAAAGACTGTTCAAAATATTGAAACGTCCATAATCTTCATAGATGTGGATATTTTTCATTAAATTTATATTATCTGAGTTTCAACCATATCTCTCTTTTTGTTTTAGTTTTATTGCTCTTATGAAAAATGGAGAAAATAGAAAGTTTCTGTAATGGGCAGCGGCCGTGCCGTGATATGTGCCGATAACTGTGCATTTGATTTTATTTTCTTCGTTAATAGACAGACAAAACGTTTTTGAAGACTTTGAGCAGTCGGTTCAAATGGTATCTGATGACCCATACTAGTTTTAGTGAAGGAAAAATCTTTCTGAGAAACGCTAAATGCTTACAAATTCTGATAACGAATCTTTTGATTATGGTAGAGAGCGTGTAAGACATTATCTAATGATGTAGTGAACGTAAAACAGAAAGGAGTTGTTTCAGCTAGGGAGAAATATCTTTTCTGTATTAGCATCAAGGTAAGTTAATTTGATGCCTTTTCTTATAGAGTTTAGAATATTATTGGATATTTCTTGTAGAGTTTTGCTACATACTTTTTCATTATAATTTCCGATCTTTAATTTTCATGGACAAAAATACCACTCCCCCCTTTCATTCGGAATAACTGTTAATGTAAAATTATTTGTGATTTAGGAAACGAAATTAAGTGATTCGACGGCATGCATGGCAGTTTATTTGCTTTGTAATCTTTGTTTTTAACATATAGATGCTTTTTTTATGGTATTTAAAAGTTATTGAAATATTATAAATTAAATGTATGTAAATTTCCAGACTTGAACTAATATTTTTCTTTGGGAAAGTTTATTGCCTTTTCATTGATTTAATTTATAATTCCAGGAAAAAAACAGGGAAATTATGAATAAAGATTATTGAATTACTAGAAAATCACCCGTCATGGTATGACGTGTGCAAATTTTCTCTTCATTCGAGAGATTTCCCGTCAAATTTGACGTATTTAAATAGATATATATGCGAGAGAAATGTTTAACATTGATTGAAAACAAATGAAATAAACATATGTTTTATGACAGGAAATATTTTTTTATTTACATATTTCTTTATTCAAAAACCTCTTGGTAAACAACTTTCTGTGTGGAGTATTTTTCGTTGTTTAACAATTTTATTATAATTCAATAACCACGAAATTCTCAGCTTGTCAAACGTAAGTCAAATGTTAAAATTTCAAAGGAATTCTTTTTCGAAATTCTAATCAAAACAAAGCACTTCTCTGCTTGTCAAACGTTGCCAAAAATATTATCAAATTATATCATCACCATTGCACTAAATAATCAGATGCATCGTGGCGTCCAAACTATATCACGCTCATGATATACCCCTGACGTAACTTACAACTTTCTATTAAAAAACGGAAATTAATTTGAAATATATGATTAATATAATTTAAAATTTCTCAGGAACTATTGATCATAGCGAGATAAATTTTATATCGATCGATAGCAAATTTTATTTCACTATTTTAGAGCTATTGAATTTGAAATTAGAACGACAATTACTCTTTTAAATTTAAAATTTCTGAAATTTAGGTTCTCTAACAATGAAATAATTCTGTTTAACGTCTCGCAGTGCTATGTCGCGAGTTTTATTCTTGTTGACGTCAGAGTGTTACCGAGAGACCGATCTGAGCTATTATATTAGTAATATAATCAAAATAGGATGATAAACTTATTAATACGGGAAAATTGTGTAACAGACAGTATTTTCATACGTTCCTTTCTGTCAGCTGTCCTCTTGACAAATTAAAAATCAGTTTTATTGTGGAGTTTTCAGGGCAAAATTAAAAAAAAAAATATTACATAATTTAAAAAAATGCAAATATTATATTATTTCAAAAATGGATGAAATATCATATTTTTAAAATATTTTTTAACATAGTCTGGAAGGAAATGTTAAGACCTCAGATTAATGCATTTACAAGAATAAGCCAACTTTTATCTAAATTCTACAACTTTAAAACTACTCATATGTATATCTCAGAACAGGCCATACGCTTCATTTCAGTGTGCATTTTGAAATTCTTATGTTTTTTCATCTCACCTGAGTCACGTGATTGTATCTCGAATTTGAAGGTTTGAACTCTCTAAATTGAATGTTCTGACCTGTACAAAGAATTTTTGAGTAAAAATAATTACAAACTTCAATTAAGAATAAATTCAGAAGCTTTCTTGACAAAAGCAACCGGAAATATTGAAATATTTTCGATTAAAAAATGATTTTTTTTCTTTCTGAATTTGCGAACATAAGTCACTTCACGCAGGGCCGGACGAACACTCCGTTAGTCCGTGCCCCGGCACGAAGTAAAAAAAATCTAGGGGCGCAAAATTGTCAAAGCAAAATAAGGAAAAAAAAATCGCAACGGAGTTTCTGAATTAAATAGAAAAGTTTCTGAAAAATTCTAAAAAAGCAGTAGAATAATCTACTTTTATGTACATAAAAGGGCATTACTCCAGTAATCTATATATATATAAAAGGCAATGTCTGTGTGAATTTTGCTCCAAACTTGAGAATTGTTCTAAGAATTTTACTAACTCTTCCAATAAGTGTTGCGTCCGGGGAACGTAGTTTCTGAAACTAAAAATAGTCAAGAACTATTTGAGAACAACAACATCTCAAACAAGATTATTAGACCTTGCTATATTAGGAATTGAGTATGAACTGAGTAACAGTCTAGATGTTTCTGAATTAATTAGACAGTTCTCTGAACGTAGAAAAGTTCGTCTGAATTATACTCCTGTAAACTGTTTTTTTATATGAAGTATTTTAAGTGAAAATTATTATAAATATTTGTGTCAATTACTGATTTACACTGTTGTTTATTCAGACGTTCGCTAAAAATGTAAGAAAAGACCATAATAAATGTAAGAAAAGACCATGTCTTTTTTTTAGAATGCTTACATTGTAGTTTAATAGGTGCCTAATTTTTTACTTTTGCACGGAACGGTTCCAAAGCTAAATCCGACCCTGCTTCACGTGATCCAAAGTCACGTGATATATGTCGCTGCGCAAGTTATCTAATTCCCTTACGCTATGCTGTTACATAATATTACAAACAGCGATATGCAAAAGGCACAATGGATTCCAAAATTAAACTTGCGCAGCGCAGTTGATTCAAACGTGCCTCTGAGCTGGTTCTGTTTTGTTTTTTTGCGAGGAAGGTATTTTTGGACCTCGTTCCGCGTTGGTTGATAAGTTTTGGTAAATGCCCGATTCCTTATTTATAACACAGAATACGTTTTTTGTTAAAGTCTAAAAACGGAATACTTAAACCATCTCAGGATAATATATTCAATGAAAGAGCCAAAAATTCTTCCACCGCCGAAAGAAAATAGAGAAATGAAACTGCTTATTAATTTTTTAAATGAAAATCGTATTGATAACGATTGTAATAAAGTTACATGTCTAGAGTTGCATTTTTTTAAAAAACTTTCTGTTTCTGTGGTCATTTATCTGGACATTTCTTCAGCCGGAATTGCTAAGGGCTTAGAAGAACGCTCCTGACTTTTTAATGTCAGAACTGATGTGGACGCGTAAACACGCATAAAAAGAA
>BGPR01054749.1:0-10149 GCA_013235015.1 Araneus ventricosus
TTAACATTATCTGATTTCTTGCCCTATTTTAGACATTTTTACAACTTACAATGCCTACTTATCTTCAACTTATAAAAAATTATTCTTGTCTCTACAGGTTGCTGAAACCACTGAATAGAAATATTAGCCCATGCTATCAAGGTTGCAGCTCTTAATTCCCTCAGATTGTATGTTGGTGTTTCGGGGCTGTGAACAGATCTTTCAAATCCCACAAATAGGCCAAACATGGACTCTGCCATCAGCATGATGGAGGAGAAATCTGGACTTTCAGATCAGAAAACCTTTTCCTAGTCTTCAGATGTTCAATGCTGGTGTTCTTTAGTCCACAAAAGCAGCTTTTTACCGATTTGCAGAAAAAACAAAGGATCTCTTTGTTGGTCGCCGAATATTAAAACCAATTCATTGTCATATATGCTTTGTAGAGCGCAGGGATATGCTTTGTGATGTGATGATTCTTAGTTGTCTTGCGTTGCAGCTTTTCTGTTATTGCACACAATGTGTGTCAGTGAATTGACACCACCTTCATTCCCAAGCGATTTCCGCCCACTCACTTTCTCCTGAAAGATTTTTGGCTTACCTGGCATTTTTTTAAGACATTATTTTATTTTACGAGAAAAAGCACAAACATCAGCGCTTTTGAAAGCAATAGAAACCCGCCTTTTTGTTCAAAGTCGTTCAGATGCCTTGTTTTACACATGAAAAGGGCATTTTCAACGTTGACTGGTGCTTCTAACAAGGGAAAAAATTGAATAGTGTATCCAAATTCTAACGTCAATGCACATGCTGCAGTCGCAGTTAGAGTGAGTGGTGTTTCACCATTCACTGTATTTTGACTTCAACTCATAATATTTACTAAAGTGCATTTATATCTAAAAGGTGAAAGAAATTGCTCCGAAGATTTTCATAGAAAAATTTAAAACGTATTTATAAACTACGCATGTGATATATATTTAATCTTCTCTAAACTGAAAATTAATTGGTTTACATTTTGTGATTCTTTTTACCAAACATTGCGAATTTATTCAAATGTATTAGAATTTCTACAAAATTGGAAAAAAATTGTTCTAAATATTATAAATTATGGATTTTTAGCTTTACAAATTAAAAATTGAATTCAAAGTTTATTTTTTGAATAACATTTTTTTATAAAAATAATAAAATTGATGAATATATTAATTAAAGATAATATTAATGAAAAGTAATAGAGTTTGATATAAAAATTTATACTTTCCAGTCTTTCATACCACAGAATAATTTTGAGTGCAAGTGAGTTTGCAATTTAAGAAGAAATTTTTCTAGTAAAAATATTTGATATTTGAAAAATTTATAATATCTTAAAATATTTGAATTTCAAGAAAATAACATGAACAAAGTTTTAACTTTAATATTTTTAAGTTAAAGATTAACACCTTAAGTCAATATATTAGAAAAAGAAACTTGTTTTAAATGTAAAATATTTGCAAAAATGACAACTTTTCTTCCTTTTGAAAGGTTTCCCTTCGGCAGCCGTTGTAACGAAATGCCAGGTATACCGGACATATAACGTTTGAAGTTTTTCACACAAAGATTGAAATTTTATTTATAAGATATTTTTTGCAGTAAATAAAAAAAAAATCACTTAAATATTTCTTAACTTCAATTGTAGTAAGGATGTAAGAACTTAAGTAGACGAAACCTCTAATTTTCTTCTTTTACCAACGGTGTATATATATACACATTGTAATTACAATTATATTTCAGTAAAGCATCTTCAAATTTTTGCCATGCTTTTCATTTTGTTGTTGAGACTTTCAGAAATGACTAAAAGGTTTAAAATCTTACCTGTAGATGGCAGCACAAGTGAGAGAAAAACAGAATAGTTGCTGTGGCTGAGAAGATTTTCTTGTACCAAGCCAAGAAGTTTTATAAAATATTGGTTATATCGTTGTCAGCGTCGTCTCATTCATTGCAGCTGCAGCAATCTCTACAATTATTAGAAAAAAAAAGATATCCTTTCGTTATATTTATCGACTTTCGATGATCCAACTGTTTCTTAACTCGACAATAAAAAAAAAAAAAAGACAGAGAAAGAGAGAGAAATAGAAATAAATATCAAAACAAAAAATCACACCTCCTTTGCTTGTTCTGAATGATGCCCAATATCCTTTAGTGCCCATGACAAAAGGGGCTTTGTTTCGCTTTCTAGAGCTGAGAGTAAAACAGCTCTATTAAGTCACAGACTGGCACAGGTTCAACAATTTTTTAAGGGGATTTTGTGAAACTTATTAGCAAAGCATTGAAGCAACTAATTTAATTGTTGAAAACTACATTTACTTGGATTGCCCTTTCTCAATAGTTTTGATAGCAACATAGTTCATTTACATGTTAACATCTTAAATGTTTGAACTTACATTTTGCTCTTAGTATCTATAGTATTTTCAATATTTAGATTTTATTTTAGATTTGGTTATTTTGTTTAATTAATGAATTGTTAGTTTATGAAATGCATTTTGATATGTCTTGTTTACTTTGTTTTTGTATGTTCATATATAACAAGTTATATTTTGGTTTTTATATATATATATATTATATTTTTTGATTATTTTGGAATTCTTGATTTTTTTGTTTATTACTATATATATAGCATGTAAAATGATATAAATTTTTTAAAACAAAGTTTTTTGAAATTTACAAAATAACATAAAAATACAAGAAAATTGTGTGAAATGGAAAAAGTTATATGCATTAGAATATAAGTTCATCAAATATCTTTAAATAATTACATTAAAAAATCAAGAAATTTGAATTTTAGAAAATTTTAAAAGCTCATGGCTTTTAATTCTTAAGTCTTCCCTGGTTGATTATTTTTGATTTTACATTTTACTCCATTTTTAAAATAGTATTAGTTCAAAGTCAGAACAGATGAAATCAGTATTGTAATAAATTTGCATTAACTTATAAGGATAGCTAAAAACTACACCTACTTTTGCTTTCTTTTTTTACTTATTTTGAAAGTAGGCTTTAGGACCTCCGCAACTTTCACTTTTACTTTTCACACGAACTTGGGGAAACAAAATTCTGTAACATTTTTAATCCCTTATGTTTTCTTGTGTCCGTCATTACCGACTTTGAGTTCGCGTACCACAACTGGTACTTCACGTACCCTGGGGGTACGCGTACCCCTGGTTGGGAACCTCTGATGTAACCAAACATGTGAAACGACTTTTCAGTGGGTATACTTGACTATAAGAATACAAAATTTAGGAAATTATTATAGTTGGTCTTTTCGAATTAAACTAGAACCAGAAAGATGATTGAAACAGCGAGAGTGTTCTCCCCTAAACTTCCTCGTATACTTCCCCAGAAAGGTGCCGTTTCCCTCCCCCCGCGTGGATAAAAAATTCGAACCCACTGTTACCCAGAATCCTATCACTATCAGAAGGTTTTTCATTATAGTGATTGAAAAATATCTTGGTAAAGAATCAAATTCAAAGAGATGCGTACCGATTTTCAACTCTTGCCGTCTCAAGGACAAACTGACATAATTCGCTCCATAGCCTTTGTGTGCACAAAAGATTGCTTCCAGTACGCATGCGCTTGGAGATGACGGATTCTTTTTAAAAGTAAATTATACAGACCGACAGGCAGTCAACCCTTTGACGGATTTGTCCCAAAATTTTACACGGACCTACATTCATGACGATAAAACCGTGTACCAAATTTTATCCATCTTGCTATTCAAGTTTTTTAGTTATAGTGTTCACATGACCGCGGACATACAGAGAGACAGACTTCCCGTTGACGGATTTTGTCCAAAATTTGATAGAAACCTACAAATTATGTTTAAAGACCACATACCAATTTCATCCCCGTAGCTCTAATAGTTTTCGAGCTATCGTGTTCACAGACAGACAGACATAATTCTAAAATTGTGTTTTTCGGACTCAGGGAGGTCTAAAACGATATTCATCTCGAGTTCGAATTTTTTGACGATTACAATACTTTCTCTCTGTATACTTCGTATACGAGAAAGTAAAAATGATTACACTTTGAGTGAGAACATTTCTTATTTAAAGCATCATTTATAAAATTTGAGAAAAATACTGCTCCTAGGGCAGGCCAAGTATCGCATAATATTGCCAATTGTATATCGATTTTAAGGTGGCCAAAGTATCCAATCACTTTTTTAAGTAAATATCCATAAGATATATTGTCGTAATACTGGACATGATTTTTGATTATTATTTCAATTTCCAAACTTAATATGATTGATAAACATAATATAGATGTTAAAGTGACTATAATATCCAAGCAGGAACGTTATAGTGCGTAAGAAGATGGCTTTCGAACACAGAACTGAAATAGAAATTTTTGTTTCCCCCCCCCCCCCTCCAAATTAATTTAAAACTAGAGGAAAAATACGCAACATTTTCAGCAAAGAGAATGATTCTTTATTTCCAATAAAGTTTTAAAAATAGATATTTTGTTTATATATTATAGGATATAATTAAAAGTAAAGGTGTTTGTCCCTTTGTTTAATGGGTAATCTGGTCTGCGTGGGAAATGAAATGTCGTTATTTTTTCCTCTAAGATTCCATTCACATGTAGAAACTCGCAATATCTTTGATTTCCTTGTATTTTATTTCAGTAATATATGATCTGTAAGGGGGAAAACTTTTAATGGTTTTTAAATTTGCGGAAGTGCATCGTTGACTTCTGAATGATAGTGGTTTCTTCAAAATATCTGGTTGTTGGAGGAATAGTTTTTACTTGAGTTCGAGTATGAAAGGTCTCTAGTGGGTTAAGCCAGATATCCAAGGCAGCTTATATAAAAATTCCATTTGAATCCCTTTAAGATTTAGAATGCTGTCGGCATTGCAGCGAGCAGAATTTCTGTTGTTCTCTAAAGGAGGCCATTCATATATCTTCCAAAATGGAAATTTTGGAACACGGGAAGGAAAAAAAATCGTCAAGGTCGAAAACCTATGGAAAATAGCATAGCGGCAGGGAAAACCTGGATTTCCAATCAAACCAAATTCCAGACCTCTTGCGCCGATTCTTTAGGTGGGACCCTGATGCGAGGGTAGTCGTCGCATCAAACGACTTGACTAGATTGGAACCTTGCGACGAGGCTACCCTTAACGGGAATCTGCTGAGTGGAGGAAATAGGTGGATCGAAGAGCAGCTGTAGAGGGGGAGAGAAGATCGCTCTCCCTTACTGCAAGCGCACTTTGGAGCTTCAGATGAATTAGCTCTTAGTGATTAATTTAGCTCTAATTTAGGCTGCATGGAATTAGTGTAAGAATATGCGCATTATTAACAGGAAGTGAATCTGATTTCACACGGAAACTAAATCACGCAGGTGAATCCGCGAGAACGGGCGTTGAATCGGACGCGCACAAGTGGACGTGCGGGGTGTAACGCACCCCAATTTAGTACACACTGATAAACAAGTTAGAATACAAAATAGATTACAGATTTTAATTCAAAACTAGTCAACACGCTATAAAAGCAATCTAACATTTCAAATAAGAAAATGTTTACAGTTCTTTGTATAGTCCGCATAAGTAAAGCGTAAATTCGGCGCAGCTTATCCCATTTGAGGATCTTGTGCCAGAGAAAGTCACATCAAATCAAATCAAATCCAATGCAATAATACTTCTAACATCTCTTTCTCTGCAATATTTTCTCTTAAAATTAGTTTCAATATATGCATTAAAATATTCCTCCAAATGTTCAATCATTGCGTCGTCCATTAAGAATTACCAGGATTCATATCTTTTGATAAAATGGTATTTCCAGGAAGTTGCTTCACAATACTTTTGGCCTCCGTCCTTCCAGTATTAGGAAAATGATCTTTACACACAGTGGCGGATTTCCGCACAGGCGTTATAGGCGGCCGCCTCGTGCCTCGAGGCTCTAGGAGGGCCTCAAAATCTATGCGAGAAACATCATAACTCTAAGCCGACGGCGAATTTACGACATTGCAGCCTTGTTTATAATATTATCCTCTCCTCACTGAAAAGTTTCTCCCTCTTTGCTTTAAAATAACTAATGAGTGAATGAAAACAGCCAAGCGAAACGTTGGGGGAATTAAGTCCTAGTGTGATTAATGTGTATCATTATTGATAAATTAACCTGCTAGTCACACAGGAATGAGCTCTATAGAAAACGAGGCATGCAGAAGACGACATTCCTTTGATGATACGTCCATTTTATCCAAGACGCGATGGTCTGTAAATTGATTTCGAAGGTGCAGAACTGCGCAGGGCAAAGTAGGTAAATAATTGCTTAGTGGCCCCGCAACTTTTGGGGTCAGACGCATCGTAATACTTTTTTTCTTGCATTATTATCAAGGTAATTTAATTTAGTGCTTTCATTTAATTTTAAGACCCAAATGCTAGAATTGAATTTAAACTAAAATAAAGTATCGCTTAAATTTCAGGACGTCATTCTTAGGATTTTTTTTTCATGTTTTCAAATGTGCTTGCAGATTCAGTGTGGTCCAGTTTGTTTCGCAGTTAGCTGTCTGACTCAACAGTCCAGGCAAACTTTGTATTACAGTATTTAGATTGTTCAAAAAATTGTCAATTTTTTTTACTACTTTAAAAAAAGAACTTACTAAATTAAGATTTTTTGCATTTTTTTATTTGCAAGATACTAACACCAACTCTCCTGAATGTGATCCACATTTAAATATTTTGTCATTTCAGTTTGTGTAAATATTTGTAACTTCAAAACAGCATGTATGGAGATTAAATCGATTCTAACAATAATATTAAATTTTTTGAAAGATAAATTTCCTGAATACTCATGTAAACTTATAAATTAAGTACATTACTTAGATTGAAGTTCGTCGATAACTATTCGAAGATTCAGATTTATTAAAAAAATATTCATTTGTAGAAAAAGCCTTATAATTTGACTTCTCTTAGAGTGCAACTAAAATTCATATCCATGCAATGCAGGTATCTTCCTGAATCTTAACGCTATTCAATTGGAATTTTTATATAACCTGCCCTATATATCTGGCTTTGAAGTTATGAAAGAAAAATTAGGCTACGTTTCGCACATGCGCAGTAAAAATTATTTACTACATATACTCATATTTCTTTTAATATTCAAAGTATTTACTTCAAATTTTATTACAATACCTCTCTAACATATTGTCATGAATTCTGTAAGTTTCGTATAATTTAGCTGAAAACTCTGTATGTTATAAGCAAAAAACTTGCGGTAAAATGTGGGATTTTTTAAGAAAACCTTTATAGCTTCCTGAATATTCGTCCTTTTTTTAATACAAAAATGCATGTAAATGTTGCGCTTATCAAGCGAAAACATTGGTGAAAGTTGCAACTCATTATCAGCCTTCTGTAAAATGGAGTGAGTCCTAAATCATTTTCTTCATCAATTTCTGGTCAGTCCCCTAAATGCCATCGTGACCGAATTTTCCCTGTAAACTGTGAGTTGAAGCCTCTTCTTTACATGGTCGAAGTTCTAGGAATCCTTTTAGCCTTTCGGGAGATATTTGAAAAAATGTGCAAATTCAAAAGTGTTCACATTATTCTGTCACTCACCAATACTTTTGATTAGTTTTATTATATATGAAAGTAATTGCTTCATTTCATGATTCATATTTTCATTTTTTAACAAAACCTTTTAGAAAAAATGAACGATGAAAATTATTTTTATGATTTACTTTGCAGAGCTTAAACTAGTCAACATTTTTATTTTTTGAAAAATTATCATAGTTCATCTCAAAGTGCTATTTTTTAAAAAAAAATTCAGGGGCGGGGACAATTTTATTATTTCCCTTTTTTTGCCTGTATTGTTATTAGATTATACCATTCTGTCCTTTAGGACAAAAGAGATGACATTGTTCATTCGATCTCGAAATTTAGAAGAAATATGAAATGGTTCTCAGTTTATGGTAAAATTTATTATAGTTCATAAATAAAAGTTGGTGATTTATGAGCTCATTTCTCCTTTTTAACTGAATAAGTTTCCTTCATTAAAAGTAAAGAACGAAAAAAATATTTATTAACATAATTTTTGAAATGTTGTTCTAATATAAAATTTGAAAGTTTGGACACTGTTATGTCCAACCCATCTAGATAGACGCAAAAACCGAAACAAATCACTGCTACTTAAATATTTTATATTATCAAACGAAAAACATCTCCGTTTGGAGTAAAAGGAAAAAAGATAACGGGTGTCAAAGGTATTTTAACTTCTTTATCTATTTTGTGTGAAACTGATGAAACATGTCAAATAATGTATTTCCTTCCCTTTTATAAAAGCATCATACCCACTACTATTGAGAGTACATAAAATATAGGATGTCCCATGTATACACTTTTTAAATAATTTTCATTTGAACAATTAATAACGTGCTTTGAAATTTCATTACTCATATTAATTAATGCATTTGTTTTTATAAAATTATAATATGTTTTTATTGAATATAGGGCTGGATTTACACATTTTATGCCCTAAGCCAAAGCACAAAGTACCTACTGTCTCCGCCCCTTCTCTAAGTTGATGTATAATTTGAAGTTTAGTTTGTATAGATATGAAAAACAGTGAATTAACTGATGTGAAATGCTAAAGATTTATATGGATTATGATCTGATATTGTAAAATTTCATTGAAATCTTCTGCATTTTTTGTGCCAAACTTACATTATATCACATTAAATGATGCTGTATAAATAGGGTTGCATATACGGGACTATCAACGTATTTCACTACTCAGTCACATATTTGCCCCGTTTTCTCCCTAAACTCTGCCGGGAAGAAATAGAACGTACTATCTTATATTTATAGATAAAAAACATCGATATTGGCAACACTGAGATTCTATTCAACCAGTTTGTGTATCTAAAAGATTACTTAGAGAAAAATAATATCAAATAAAACTGCGAAGCAATTATGAAATTGAGTATGCAAGAGAAATGGCTGAAGTGTTTTGCAGATACAAAGTGTACTGATGAGAAGTCATGTCTAATAAATCTATGCGAATACGTATTTGCCTTTCTAGCAAACAATACAAATGTGGAGAGAATATTTTCCCTAATATCAACTCAATGGTCCGACGAAAGAAACTGGTTGTCAGCGGAGACAACCGGAGCCATTTTGATTTGTCATTATAATTTTAAAATGATTTGAGCCTAATTTTATAATTATGTGAAAGAAGAAAATGATATAATTAAGAAAATAAATTCAACTTTAAAATATCACTGGGTTAAAAAGGATTGCCTTGCATCTTTTTTATTATTCTACGTGCTCATTTTATTAGGTTACTTGAACTTTATTGCTTTTTTATCAGAGTAAAATAAACATTACCTACCACTTTTTTCATATTTTATTTATTTAGCACTTAAACGCCCCGTATCAATACCTGTAAATTATGACAACTCTACATAAAACGTTATGAAAAATGGCATAGCATATATACTTTGCCAAGAGTAAGTATATTTTTTAAAAATGAGGAAAATAATTGTTAGAAATCAGATCAACAACAATACAAGAATTAACTTCAAATTGAATAACGAAGATAAACATAGACCTAGAATTAAAATCATTAGTAACTTATTTTACGTTACACATTTGTATCACCAATAGAGGTTTTTTTTTTGGAAGGGGCCTCAAAATAATTTTACTCCTCGGGCCTCATATTGTCAAAATCCGCCACTGTTTACACCTCTTAATACTCATATCTTTTCCAGGATAAAAATCATCACAATTGTTAAAGCCCTGTACTACATCATTGATTGAATCCTTACATTCAGTGGTCGAGTCTTCACCAAAAACACTGTCACATTCTTCCACAATACAATGTTCATCTGATGAAACTTCAACAATCTTAAACTCTAACTATGTATTATAAGAGCCAGAAAATTTGTTCAAACTTACAGAACAAGACATTTCAAAGCGAATCTTACAAAATATGAATGAGAAACATGAGCAAGAACGTGGGGTGCTCCAAAGGTCACGAAATGACTGGAAAATGAAAATCTCAGTTGGAAATTGATCATGCTAGGAAGAATATTACCTTTCAAGAGATTACAAATGGTGCAGTTGAATTCTGATTGTGATAATGCTGGAAGAAGAACGAAATAGTTGCTCGGGATGTCGAACACCACTCGCGCGTGGTCCCGGGTTAATAAAT
>BGPR01054751.1:0-10149 GCA_013235015.1 Araneus ventricosus
CAGAGGAATTTAAGCGACGAGTCCCTTGTATAAACGAACTTCAATCGCCTTCGTAGAATATTTCAAAAACAGGCGACATACAAATCAATTACGAATTGCAAGAAAGGAAATAGATACTAAACAATTTTACAAAACAACCAAATGTCAATTACATTAATGAGAAAGAGATTAGAAGATAAGGAGTCCTAAGGAAAAAAAAAATGTTCATTTTTAGCAGGTTTATTATTCATTTCTAGTCCTCGAATACGAAGTATTTAAATTATTAGTAATCGAACAAAAAAAATCGACTTCCAAATTTTTATAAATCTCCACGTTTTAGTTCTATTTGAGTTCGAAAAAACAGTGCTTGGAATTATGTGTGTTTGTGAACACGAGAACTACAAAACGCAACGAGCTAAATGAATGAAATGTAACATATAGTGTAGACCTGTATCAAATTTTGGGCTAAGCCTACGGTAGATCGTGTATCTATCCGGGCTCATTTGAACTCGAGATCTCAGAAACACAATAAGGTATAAATAGTTGAAATTTTGACATGTGTTTTAAGTTGTAGATCAAATTTGTATCAAAATTTGGAGTGATGACTCGAGGGCGACATAGTTGTTGTCCTCCTCATCATAAAATGGTTCAAAATTATGAGGTTCGTCCCAAAATAGACCTTATGTTGCTTCAAAACAGTACGTTAACATTAACTAAACTACTTGATTTAGTCACAACTAACTTTTGATGCGGGATTTGAACTCGCATATTTTCTGACGTTCTCGATATTAACTTCTTGAATTATGAAATGCATTACGTTTGGTTAAATTCTGATGCATTTGCAACTTTAAGAAATATTCAGATATAGGATTCTTTTAAAGGAAAAAAGAAAAAATTGTGACACTTTTTTCATTAAAGACAAAATACAAGTTTCAGCGCCATGGATTTTTGTGAAATAAAATATAAATTCTTAATTACCAGTAAGTTTTTAGTTACTGATTCATTACAACTTATTTCTTTCCTTGACACACAAACTAAACTATTATTGGCTTAGTAATTTATTGATAGGTTGCCGAGCTACAAATAAAAGCTAGGTTTTTTTTAGTACCGTTCATAGGGAAATTGTATGCAGTTTTAGTTTTAACTCATGACACTGCAAATGTTTGTGTCTGCACTGCATTAAGCTCTTGGTTTATTTAACAATAATACACAAAAGTTTGTATTTTCTGCATAATAGAATTTTTTGAGATGAATTGTACGATCGCAAAGCAAAAAAATTCAATAAATGCTAACATTTTGCGTGGTTTTCGAAATATTTTAAGAAAGTTATTTTATTGCTTTGAAAACATGTACTCTTAATTCTGAGTCACTAACAGGGTGGATAGAAATAAATTTCTACAAGAATAATTGTGGTGAATTTTCATCGAATAGGGAGTAAAATTAAAGTAAACAGCTTTTCTGAGCTTTAGCTCACAATGCTTTAGGTATTAGACGACTGAAGAGTTTTGTGGAAGCAATCAAACCAGTTCAAAGATTCAAAACGTGGCGATTGGGGTAATATAACTCTAACACCGATGATATTATAAGTCTATAGTTAAGACCTGGGATAATCCGGTCATTTTATTCCAAACCATTACAAATTTTTTCAACCCAGATTAAAATGTTAAAGGCAGGCACTGGCCGGGGCATTCGGTCACTATTTATATGATTTAAACGAGAAAAATACAAAATTTTGGGAGCAGACAATTCTTTAAAAGCCCAAGGGCAGGTCAATTTATTATTTATTCCCTTCCTTCCACTTCTAGTCATTGCTAGGGTACGTCGGAATACTTTATTTTTCCGAATAAAAAATAATTATTTTCATTTTTTAAAAAATGTAATCATGATTGTTATTTAATTGACATTTTGCTCTTACAGCTAACTTAAGAGAGTTATTATCATTATTTGGTATTTTTTAGAAAAATCCGATTCCCAAAATATCTCTGATTTATCACTCTGTTCATAGCCTCATTATAAAAAGAAATCAGTAATCTGAAAAATCTTATTAGAATCTAACACTGGATCAGAAATGTAATCATAATGGTAACAGCAAGCTGCTGTATTGTTTTTCCCCTCGTGGGAATGATTGCTTAACCTAGCTGTCTTCTTCGATATCTAATTTCGTTTCGCGTTTCAAATATATATCGCGTATATGTATAATCGCGTTTCAAAATTACTATGAACACCTCAAAATATACATTTTTTAAATAGAATGTATTAAATAATTTATTATTGAATCAACAGTTTAAGGAAGGGAATAAGCGACAACAAATGCCCACAACGTGATCAAAACGTGTGTTTTAATACGGATGCTCACTGTTTGCTTTAAAAAGCGAACCAAAATCACCAATTAAGGTATCCGACTGGTTTAAAATCGTCGTTTTTGATGAAATTATCCAAAAAAATTTTTGATTTAATTTTGTAGACTGTTTAATCAGCTTTCTAAAACTGTCTCAATTTTTACTCTACGTGAATTACAAATGGAGTTACAGCTGTTTTATTACAGAACTGTAAGCATTATTTTATGTTGCATGAAAACTTTAAATGTGTTTTCTGAGAAATGATATTTTTCAGGAAGACTGTCGACCGAAACAATGATTTCTCAAACAGTTATTCAAGTATTGATATGAAATCTTCTGAGATTGTTTCCTGTAATATGCTTGATGTTCTCCTCTGAAAACTAAGATCAATTTTAAAAACAAGTATTATTTTTAAGTGCTTAAATATAAACGAAAAGCAATTTTAATGAAAAATTACCAGTTTAGTAACTATGTTCAGCTATATCTCAAAACTATTTTGAAGTACAAGAAATATTTTAGAGCATAACACAGATAACTGTCATAAAAATGTGCTCCTACAAGGATTTATGTACATTTAGAATATGATTTCGTCTATGGCTGTTAGCGTAAGACAAATATTTTAGTCATTTTTCTTCAAATTTCTCAGTTTTTTTAAAAAAATATTATTTTGAGAGCCTAATTTTACAATATTTTCATAGTTTTAAAACATATGCAGTTGAAAAATAACATTAATATATATATATAAGTCATTTTTCAAAAAAATGTCTCCGAACACAGTCGGATACCTTAAGCCACTGATGTAGAGGATCTCATATATCAGTTGTGTTAAAAAACAATAAATAAGGAAAATATGCAGTGATTTTTTGAAAACAGTTTAGGGAATCGTTCCCTTCTACGAATTGCTGAATTATGTCACGAAAATTATAGCGTTACCTTATATATGCGTAAGTAGTTGGGTAATTTTTATCATTTGGTATGGAATATAGATGAAAGTGATCTTGAAAATACATTTAATAAACTTGCTTGTATTCAAAAATATTTCAGCAAATTTTGGTTTTATATTTTATTTTTAACAAACGAGCGTATTTAGTTACAAACTTTTTGAAGAAATTATTATTATTATTTCGCCAAAAGATAGAAAATTAAACTATTATATATTAATCAACTCCTTGGCCTTGAAGTTTATTTAATCTCCTATTTAGGTGACTCATACTGTTTGGGACATTAATTGTTATTTCAATCCGGATAAAAGGTATAGGACATCTGAGATATTTAAGATCGCAGTAGTAATTTAAGTAATTTTTGTTGTTTAAATTAATTGCTATCTTGATTTAATTAAAGATTTAAATATCAAGAGTTCTTTCATGCAAGAGACAGACGCTAAATTGTATGCGAAGGGGTTAAATCTTTTGGGCAAAGTAAATATCACGTGTCGGTTATGCCATACAATTTTGCTGGCGATGCTACTACAGCGTTGGGTATAAATAGAAATTCAATTCGTTACAGAAGTATTCAGATTTAGTTATAAGAGTTGCGAATGGGTAGAAATTAAAAATAGACTATAATCTTATGCAGAATAAGTATAAAATCGGCTTTGATCGAAGGGTTAAAGATAATTCAGAGTAAAATCTCGCGATTCTGAACCCATAATTACTTTTCTTACTGATAAGGTTTATTGTCAATCGGTAGAAAACGTTAAAATGACTGTTTATAGGTATTTTAAAACCTTTTTTTTAATTCAATTCTTAAATAATGTGCATACATTCAGGAAAAAAATGAACCACAGTGGACGCCGCTTGTAACGATCACTTTGGTTCAAAGCCAAAGTGATCACTACGGCCCTTATTCACCAACTCTTTAACACTCGGATTAAACCTCGAATCAATGTTAATCCCTTGATGATATGAAAATCCGCATTCTCCAACGAAAATCCCGATATCACCAGCTATTTTAACACCCTGTTTTTGATCCTCACCCGATATCACCGGCTATTTTAACACCCTGTTTTTGATCCTCAGAAATCGGAGAATTAACAGTGATAATCCGCGGATTTTCGTTTTACGCATGCGCATTTCTCTTCTACCTTCTATCAAAACAAACATGGCAGACGATGGATTGTCGTATTTAGACGATATTGAAAGTTTAGAAATTTTAGAAATAATCGAACGAAGGAAAAGATCTGTGCATCCAGATAGAGCGAATGATTTGGACTATATAACAATGTAGCCTTTCTATCGCGTTATCGTTTAACCTTCCAGGGGGCGCACCTGCACAAATTTTACGATATATCGTGCATCTTATTACATATATATGGTGTTGTTTTACAAAAATAAATGCTACTTTTATTTATGTTATCTGTATTTATTAGCTTATTAGTAAACAAAGATTTTATAAATAAAATTTGCACTTAAATTTATAAAAGAACGATATACATATCTAATATGATGCACAATATAAGTATCTCTTGCATACGCGCTCCTGGAAGGTTAAATAAAGATACAGGCGAATCCAGTCTTGAAAATCTGAAATCTCCTATTGGATTGATTTTTATTGCCCTTCCTTTTCAGATTTTTATAGTACATAATCAATCGCTTGGCATTTCTTTTTGCTACTTCGGGAAAACTATTGAACATGGCAGTTAATTCCGACCAGGCGCTTGCCTTGTCTTTATTAGTTGTTGCATCTTTTTTTTTTTTTTTTAAATTTTCAATTACCGATTTGGATTTATCTAAGGAGAGGAGAAAAGCCTCTGCCTTAATTTCTGTAAAATTCTCCCTTTTACGACCCATAATTATTGCAACAATAAGAATAAAACGACAGAATCAAAATACGGCGTTAATTGATTAAAGCACACGAGATAATGTTTATATTATGTCTCTGTCATCCATTGATGGAAGCGGAACGAAAAACTTCGGCGAAGTTCGTCCATTGTCCAATCAAAACGTGGCTTGCATTTTTTTCCCAGTTAAGCCATGGATCACGTAATCCGCAGATGGAGAATGCCAAAGGACTTTGATCCAATGTTAGCAATGATTCTCGGATTTGATGATTCGCGATTTAATCCTGGATCAATCAAGTTTGGTGAATACGGCCCTACATCCGCAAAGCCTTAAAAGTAATACAAATCTATAGATATACAAGGATAACCGGTTAAAGCAGACTACACAACATCAGTAGTATGTGCTGATTCGTTTTAACTAGAAAATGAAAAACGATACAATGCACAGAATTGGAAGAAAAAAATATAAATATATCGATTTTTTTTAGCTTTCTTAAAAATTAATCAAAAGGAATATATATATATATATATATATATATATATATATGTGTGTGTGTAATAATCTCAATTTTATTCCAAATTCTACAAAAACACTTTTCTAAAACTCCAGTTTCGTTCTTTTCCCGCGCTGGAGGTATATTAAATCTCTCATTTTGGCATATTTATTACTAAAAGAATATTTATCTGCTTTCACGTGCCCATAGAAAATCATGACGGCGTCTCTTTGGCACCAGACTTTTTCCCTGAAACGCCTACGTAACTTATTAAAAATACCCAATATTCCCTTCACTTTGATCACGTGTTAATATGTTATTCCCTTAGCTGAGAGAATACAGGGATTTTGCTGTACACTTTCGTTTGTAACCTAAACAGAGATGGACGTATAACCACCACTCTCCTATTGATAATAAAAAGAAATTAGTTAATAACTCGGCCTGTTTTGATTTAACGACTACAACCACGAATACGTTATATATATATATTCAAGAATTCGTTGGATAAACTGTTCAGGTGAATAATGCTCATCAAAAGATTCAGTTCGGAATTGATCTTCTTAAAATAGCTTCTTATGTTCATGGTAGTTTCTCTTTTGTCCACTCTTCTCCGTCATTGTCCTCATGTTCATATCTTCGGTTCAACCATGGTTGACATTTTGTTTCTTCTGCAACTTTTCAGCTTTCTCCAAATTTGAGTCAACTTTGATTCAGGCCTCATAATCCTCTTCGGAAAGGTTTGGCTCGCTTTTCAATGATAGCAAGATCATCTTCTTCTTTCGTCCTGAAGAAACCTTCAAAGCTAAAGGCTTTATGATAATATCCCATCCGACCATCGAAACCCATCACTACAAGCGAATTGTTGATCACTAGAACCGGAGGATTTTCCGTGTGTTTAGATGGTGATCCGTTCCACGCTATTTTGATCAGAACAACCGACTGATCGTTATATTTGTGATCACTGCATGCGGTGACTATAGTATTATAGAAAGATTTTTCGAAAGAAATTTAGTTATAGTTCAGTCATTTGCCAGTTTTAATTACTTTAAATTAAGATGATTTTCTTGATTATTTTGACGATCAGAAGCGAAGAATATCTCCAAACGTATTCCTGTAAGGCTATTTTCGAGATCATTATTCTAATGGACTCTTCCTTATGGGAGCAGAATCCCTAATGAAATAAACTTGGTTTAGTTTACAAATATTATGTTTATATTTTTTTACTTTTTCAATATACGGAAAATCGTGGAGTACAGTAAGCAAAAAAAGTACACCATGTTAGTTTTCTTGCAAGATAAATAAATAAACACAAACTGAACTACGAAGGAATAATATAAACACGGAAAACATAAAAAAATGGGCAATCGTAACGTTGAAAAAGTATTTGTCCTCTAGCAATGAAAATAAAATTTAGAAAATATTTACATTATTAAATACTACTAATATTTGGTATAATTCATTGTCATCATAATATTTATAATCATCCTGATTGATTCCACTAATTTGTGATATGATTCGACGCTGATTTTTACTCATTTCTCCCTTAGAGCTTGATTCAGATAAATTTCGTTTGGTTCTATCACAAATTCTCAATAAGGTTGAGGACTGGAGATTAGAGGAACTTTTTTCAATATATTTTTAACATAATAAAGCAGCTACAATGTCCTAATATTGGCCTTGCGTTTAGCGTGGCTATCATGCTAAAAATAAACTGAAATTGCAATATTCCGATTCAATGCACTTTTAAATTATCTTAAAATATATTCATATATTGCTCAACAAAGACCCTTTCGCTAGCTCTGTTCTGAGATATGCCTCCCATCCGACATGTTTGACAGTGGTTCTTAATTTTTTACTTCAAGAGAAGTTTTTAACTGTCGTCATAGATTTCTTTTTCTATCTTAACCGAAAATATTATTATACTTGCTTTCATCGGAAGAAATGACGTTTTTCCAAAATTCCATTTGTTTGCTGACATAAGCGTTGGCAAAAGCAAATTTTTTCTGCTTGTTTGCTTCACTAATAAATGCTTTCTCTCCAGAAGATTGTTTGGAATAATGTTTGGAACGTGAAGCGACATCAACAACCAATTCTCGAACACTTAAACAGGCAGTTCTTTTTGATTGCTTCATAGCTACTCACGTTTGTTTTGAATTTAGCCTCCTTGGAAGTTGGTTCGAAATTCTGTCATACTAACCACTTTTTTTCTTTTTTATTACTTACATAACGAACAACAGAAAAATCTAACTTTTTATCCCCTTCTCGGCAACTTATCCCTCATTCATGAAGTGTTATTATCAGGGTGTAAATGATCTAAATCAATTGATTAAAATCAGTGATTTTAATCATGATTTAAATCAATTGATTTTTTTAAAAAAAAACTTTGATTTAAATAATTTTTTTAAACTCTAGAAATCCTCTTCGAAAATCTAAATCTAACTAGTGCTTCCTTTTTTCAGTCAGTACAACCTTTCTTCTTTATTTTTGTCCTTAGGGTGTATCCTCACTTGACCATTCTTATCCACTAGAACAGCGATTCCAAACCTTTCCGGTTGTGAGGACCACCTGTTACGTAAAAAATATTTTGAGACCCACTAACTAAATATGCAAGTAAAAAATACAAACACATATAATGCATTTTTATATTATATATTATATGGACGCATATGTCAGTAATTAGTAAAGCTTACTGTAAAAGGATTAAAAATATATTATTTATAAAACCAAACCAGCGGGAGTGCTCTCCCCTAAACTTTCTCGTATACTTCCCCCGAAAGGTGCCGTTTCCCCTTCCCCCGCGTGGCTAAAAAAAATTCGAACCTACTGTTACCCAGAATCCAATGACTATCAGAAGGTTTTTCATTATAGTGATTGAAAAATATCTAGGTAAAGAATCAAATTCAAAGAGATGCGTACCGATTTTCCGCTCTTACCGGCTCAAGGACAAACTGACGTAATTCACTCCATAGCTTTCGCGTGCACTGAAGATTGCTTCCAGTACGCATGCATGTGGAGATAACGGATTCTTTTCAAAAGTAAATTATAAAGACCGACACTGTTGCTACGTTTTAGTTACGTATTTTATGTTTAGGTAGATAAGAATTACATCACAGCCTTTGAAGGATAAATAATGAATTATTTCAAATAATCTACCTTTTTGTTTAAAAAGTAATAATACTCATTTAAAAATTCAGCAGACTTATCATTATTCAAAATATACACTTAACGTAGCTTTTACTGTCTTTAAACTAGCAAAAGTAAAACCCTTTTACCAAATTTTCGGCAAATAGGAAGCCTACTCTTTCAAATGCAATACAATGAAGTCAATGAAGAAATTGAATTCTGACGGTTTCAACTAGCATAGTGTCAAAAAATGTGTGGAAGCTCTATGTATATTCGAGAGAAAATAATAACCGGGGTGAAATCAGATTTTTTGATTTTTTAACATTTTAAATCTGATTTTTAACTTTAAAATCAGACTTTTTAGTCTAAAATCAGATTTGCAAAAACTAAATAGTTTAACCATCTTTTATATAGAGAGCTCGTAAATACACCTAGTTGTTGATAGTATAAATCTGTAAATAAAATATTTCTTTGTTGTATGCAAACAGCAAATAAATAACTATAAAATGTTTGTCCCCAAAATGAATAACGTCAGGGATAGAGTGAATTGACAGATCCTTATAACTGACTTACTTTTGGAAAATTTTTGAAACACAGATTTTAGAAATAAAATAAAGCTTTATAAATGTTAATCACATGTGCTGTATGTATTTATTTATTTAAGAATTTGAACAGAAATATTTCCAGTTTGGCAGTCTTTTTCACCATAGTGATTTCTTAATTTACTGTGTACAGAGCAGAAGGAACGGCATTACTTCAACCCCTGCAAGATGTGGCCTTTGCATTCTTATAAGGCTCCCTTTACTTTATTTTTTATTACTTATAAGAGTTTATTAATAAATCTGTGACAGTAGATCTAAATATTGTTGGCAAGTTGAAAGCTCACGTCTTAGACGGACACAGTCTTCTAGCACAGTGGTTCCCCACAACCTATGGGCCGCGGCTTAGTGGACCTCAGATAGCGTATTAGTGGGCGTGGGAACGCTAGTCAAGTCAAAGTCAGAGACTTCAAAATTCATCACTCGTTTTTTACTCCTACGTACACAGAAGTACTGTAAAGGGAAAGTATTGTAATCGTCAAAATTGAACTCCCAGGGTACGGCCGATCTCACATTTGGGCCTCCCTCCCAGTCCGAAAGCACAATTTTGGAATCATATACCATCTGTCTGTGAACACGATAACTCGAAAACTATTAGAGCTACCGTTAAAATTTGATGATATGTGATCTTTACATATAATTTTATAGGTTTGTATCAAATTTTTTGGACTAAAATCCGTCTAAGGAAGTCTCTGCCTATATGTCCGCGTTCTTGCGAACACTATAATTCAAAAAACTGAATAGCTAGATGGATAAAATTTGGTACACAGTTTTATCATCATAGATATGAGTCGTATAAAATTTTGGGCCAAATCCAAATTAAAAGGTTGACTGTC
>BGPR01054752.1:0-10149 GCA_013235015.1 Araneus ventricosus
TTTTTAATGTTGTTCCATTAGTTTCGAGTTAGCTAAGTTCCATTGTATTTCCTTATAGAATCGATATCATTGCTATTATTTCCAATATCAAGGAAATTCTTATATTTTTCCTTTTTTGAACACCCTATTTTTCCCCTTTCCCCCTTTTTTATTCCCCCCTATCATAAAATTATATATCCATAACTTTGAAACGCAACGAGCTAAATCGAAGAAGTTTGGCATAATATCTTACACCGAGGTTAAAGATCTGCATCAAATTTTGGTCCATATCCTTCAAGAGCAAAAGGTACTTTTCCAAACGATTTTCTTCACCATTCTGTGGAGTTATGATAGAAAGCGCCATATTTGAAAAGATTTTTTTGACGTGAAAACGTCTTTCTTCTCGTTACAGTGATAGTCGGTCGAACTTTCTTGTGTGACAAAATACCGTCAGATTTGAATCGCTAATAACTACGAGACTAATAATGCGAAAAGAATGGCTGACACCACAACGGATAGATCAAATCTGTAAGAGTTTGTTGGCATAATATTTGTTTTGCCTCTGACGTCATCGTACCAGTGTAGGCGCATGCGCGTGATTGTTATGAATTAGCTTTATGTAAGATTATAAATAAGTGTAGCGTGGAAACGCGTTTAGCTAGGAGGTTGATTCTGGTGTCATTTTAAAAAGCTTGAGGAGTATTACTAGGATCCAATGTGAGATAATAAAAATATTTATCATAAAACAGTAAAAATCGGTATTAAATTTAAAATTTCAAACTCCGCATGTTTTTTGATTATAAGATGTAGCGTTTTCTTTCGAATTGTACGAGATTTACAGAATACTTGAAAATATGTAAAAGAAACATTGTATTAAAATTTGAATTCAAAAATTTGAATATTACGGGAAATATCAGTATTTGTAGTAAATAATGTTTTACTGCGCATACACGAAATGTAGTTCTATATACTATCAAAAGATGGCGACATCAAAAGCTACTCTAAATAAAACATAAGAAAGTCGCAGTTCGGGTCCGCGCCGTAGATTTTTCGTGCTAATGTCGGGATAAAATCATAAAACAAATGTTTCATATTAATATGTAATTTAATTATCAATCTCTTTAATAGAATATTTAAACAGAGTAGTAAAATTGTTACAGAATAGATAAATCACAATTTTATCGCATGTAGCAAGGGTCTTTGGTATCTTGTGATTTATCGATTCTATAACCATTATATTACTCTGTGTAAATATTGTAATAAAGAGGTTGATAATTAATTACATATTAATACGAAATACTTGTTTTATGATTTTGTACCGACGTTTTCACGAAAATTCTACGGCGCGGACCCGAACTGCGCCTTTCTTATGTTTTTCCTTAGACGTTTATTGCCACTCACGTCCAAAGAAAATATTATGCAGATATTGAGTTCTCAGCAGAAGAAATCAAACATGATTTTTGAAAAATGTGGAAATCAGAGAGGGAGATGTCATTGAATATAAAACTGTTCTAAATTTTAAGGTGACATTAAAGTATTTTTTTCAATGAAATGTTTTTACCCCAACACACTTATTACACAATTTCTTATGTAGAAAGTGAATATATAAGTTTAATATTTTTTACAGCTAAGTTGTAGTCTAATATAACAAATGTTAATGGATATTCCCATCTGAAAACTTCTGAATTTTTGAGCTTATTGTGGTGAGCATTTCAAGTGTGAAAAAGTGTGAGTCTGATATAGAGGGTGTACACAAATGAAGTGACACATTTCAATAATTAATAAAAAAAAAATAAAAATGTTGGAACTACGGTTTTTTTTAATAAGAGAGCATCTCAAAAAGTTTTTTTCCCCAGATAGGTAATGTGGCGTTACGCCGTTCTAAATTTGTTATACAGTGAGAAAATTCCGTACGCAATGGCTACCGATCAGCAGAAGCCGATGCGTGTTTTCTGGTTTCTTTTTTTAGTTTTTCTTGCATATCACGGAAATTCTTCAGTTTTCACACTACATGTGAATTAACAAATTAAAGAGCTCAAAATTCCCTACAAATACATGCTTTTATTTTTTTTTCCATTTTAATATTTTCTCAGATAATGGCTTTAAACAAATTTTTAATTTCCAGTAATTTACGACCCACTAGACCACCGAAATGGCATGTTACCTATCTGAAAAAACTTTTTGATATGAGCTCTCATTTAAAAAAAATCGCATAGTTCCAACATTTTTACTTTTTTTTATTCATTTTAAAAATGTGTCACTTCATTTGTGTACATCCTGTAGATACAAAATCACAAGTCTGCGTGGTAGTTAGAATACGAATTCGAATTTTTTTCGCTACTTTTGAAATGAATGTACGAATTCCAACCATATTTAAGAAAAGGCGAAGGTTTCCAGATTGCGTCATTAGAATGCTAGTTAGAGTTTGTTCGTTACCCTTGAAATGGAAAGCATCCAACTGGAGTAAAGTCAGGGAAAATAGTGTGCCGTTAATTTGAATGTATAACACCAAACCGTCAGAGTTTGACCTTGTCTATTTTTACTCTTTTACGTACTTAACCTAGTGTTAGTAAAAGGATTTGGAACATCGTTGACGAGCACTGGCAAAGAAAACGACTTCAAACGAGAAGAAAGAAGCAGATTGCATAGTTTCTAAAGCTGTGAAATGCAGCTCTTGGTTCAACAACCTGGGAAATAGTAAATGAAGAGTTCCATAAGTTTCAAAAGAAGGCCGAAATTCATATTTAAGGGAAAGTGCTGTACCTCGGCCACTTTTTTTTCCACTTGTAAAAAAAGTGGTCAAATCAAGTCTAAAACCGAAAATTTTGGTGCTTTAGAAACATCAGGAATTCAGCTTTTTAATACCCTTTAGAATTTCTTCCATCTTATCGCGTAGAAATTTAAAACTTAAAAAATGAAAACCTTTCATTTTTGGCCAAGGTACAATACTATGTTGTACCGTAGCCACTCTATGGTGTACCTTGGACAGGCAACAAAATGTGACATTATCATGCGTGAATTTGGTACAACACTAAACTTTTCAAAATTACTGCTCGATATTTAGCTGGATATGATAGATGAACTATATCAGAACTGAATAAAGGATGCTGTTTTTCTTAAAAATAGGTCGATAACCAGTTAGAAACTTTTGTTTGCACAAAAGCAAATATTAATGACTTGAAAATTATTCGGACTAGGAAAAAAACTACTAGTCATAAAAGAAAAATCACAGTGTGGCTACTAGCCGACTTCGGCGACCATCTTGCTGGCCGAGAATATTGTTTTATTCAGCTGAATCCGTGATGCATAATTTAGTATTCATAGTTCCCTTAAAAAAATTTTTTTACCTCCCGATTTACTTAATATCTAAGAGCTTAATATTTACAGCTTTCTAAAAAATTAATGCATAAAAAATAAAGTAAAATTCATTACGCTTTTACCAAAGAATATGAAAAATAACAGATTCTTCATTCCTTATCTTTCAAAAATAGAAGAGAAACACACAATTCAATATTTATAAAAGCAATGAAGACGGTTTGAGTTGATTACAACAAACAAAATCATCGTTGTAACTTATGCTTAAAAATATTTTTTTAAATTGCTAAAATTAGAAAAAAAAATTCGGACGTCAATTTCATTGACATAATTTGAAAGATAACTTTTCAATTTTGAGGAGCTGTAAGAATTTTTTTGTTCTATAATATTTTTGAGAGTTATCGCCAACAAAGGCAAAAATTGTGCTAACTTTTTGATCAAATGAAATTCTAATTAAGTTTTCAAAACAATCTCTCCACGGTGCACATTCACACCCTCCAAGCTATATTTGTGCCAAATTTTGCTGTTCTAGATCCAGCCATCTGCCCTGTAGTATGCCAAGACACACAGAGAAACACAGACATACGCATTCTCCTTTATTATTATTAGAGTTAATAGAGCAACAAAACAAATTCTTTATATAAATTTAAAAAAAACAATAACAATTCTCCGAACTAGGAGAAAAACTAAACTAATAAATGTTATAGTTATAAAATGAAACTGGAGATTTATATTAGCCTCGTCGATAAATTAACGGTGCAGGCAAAATCATGACAATAGCTACGATTTTTATATTGAAAACATATTCAAAATCTGGTTTTGCAAACACATTTTCTTTCTGTGTTATGAATTTCACTACGAATTTTTCATATGGCAGGCCCTTAACCATCCCGAATAATGATATGTGTGCTTATCTACGACAAAAATTTATCTAAAATCCACTTTTTGATGTTGATTCAACACTGCTCTATGTTATTTACAGGTGGCCAAGGTACAATACGATGCACTTGGACGACGTACATCACCTCCTATCATATTATTTAATTTCTCTCATGTAATTATTTATGCTTTTAGCGATAAAAAAATCCTTTCAATGTGTGCATCAGTTATGGAACTAAAAGGGGAACAGGTGAAAAATAATAAAATATATTTTTCTGGGAAACAGGAGGGAAATTTAACTCCTCCAGAAGCCCGAAAAATTGTTTCTTCACTTCAGCAGTTGAACACTTTCAACCCGAGATGACCACGTGAAAGGTGACAGTGTTGCCACTCTAAACTAAATATTTTGGGACGGGAAAAGTAATTTTTATACTCTCTCGTTTTGATATATCGACAACTGGCCGAGGTACAACCCTGGCCGAGGTACAGCACCTTCCCCTACATTGGTGTTTTTTAATTTATTGAGAGAAGCATAAACTTTATTTCAATGTAATGTTTGTATTGGTGTTAAATGTTTTAGAATAGGAAACTTTTTGTAAGAATGCTTTAATACGGCTTTTATAATTTTTTTTTTATTTCGAAGAAAGAATTTTGGCTTATAATAAAGTAGATTACGAAGCGCCATATTTGAATACTTTAATTGCTGTAGACGTGTAGATTGGACCAATTGTATTTGCACTCGTGAATTATTTACAATTCAAACACCAAACTTTAAATGTATTTCTTGTATTTTACTCTGATATATTAAGACTCTGTATGCATTAAAAAGGTTTACTCATATTTATATTAAATGTATTAATTAATTCGAAAATGTGTGGTAAAAGACCTAATCCTTCACTATATTACCTGTAAATTATGAATCTTTTTAATTTCTAACCAAACTCTAAAACTAGAAGAATTGTTTCTCAGAGAAGCAAAATAAATAAATAATTTTGCTATCTTACTGATGCAACTCCGGAAGTAATCCCCTTTTTACTCAAAAGAGGAAAATTCAATTTAGGAGATATTTGCATCCTAAAAAGGGTTATATTATTTTATTATTTGTTATGAAAGAATTTTAAATCGTATATGTTTTTTTAAACTAGTTTAATGTTCAGAAGTTTTTACTCAATCTGATTAAAAATTTCCCCCTTTAAATACAAATAGCTAAAGCGATAACTTGCTGTGTTTAAATAGATTTAAGAAGAGAAGAAGACACAACTAGAAGCTATTTTTTTAATGGGCATTCCTTACGTATATAAAGTCTGCCACACTGAAAGACTTTTAGCAACATGATTTTTATTTCATAAGTGATATGAATGTCAGTTCGGTTATTATATATAATCACCGCGGTCATTATATATAATAATCACATAGAAAATACGGTTATTATATATAATTACCGCGGTGATAATGTATAATAGCTAATTTACCACGCTGACCTTAACATATATACTAAATGTATTTTTTCATTTTTCACAAACTTTTAATAATTTTATTCGTTATTAATAAACCATTATTTAAGGTATCCGACTGTGTTCGGAGACATTTTTTTGAAAAATAACTTATATATATTTTTTAATGTTATTTTTCAACTGCATATGTTTTAAAACTATGAAAATATTGTAAAATTAGGCTTTCAAAATAATATTGTTTTAAAAAAACTGAGAAATTTGTAGAAAAATGACTAAAATAGTTACCTTACGCTAACAGCCATAGACAAAATCATATTCTAAATATACATAAATCCTTGTAGGAGAACATTTTTATGACAGTTGTCTGTGTTATGCTGTAAAATATTTCTTGTACTTCAAAATGGTTTTGAGATATAGCTGAACATAGTTACTAAACTGGTAATTTTTCATAAAAAATGCTTTTCTTTTATATTTAAGCACTTAAAAATAATACTTGGTTTTAAAATTGACCTTAGTTTTTAGAGGAGAACATCAAGCATATTACAGATAACAATCTCAGAAAATTTCATATCAATACATGAATAACTTTTTGAGAAATCATTGTTATGCTCGACAGTTTTCCTCAAAAATATCATTTCTCAGAAAACACATTTAAAGTTTTCATGCAACATAAAGTAATGCTTACAGTTCGGTAATAAAACAGCTGTAACTCCATTTGTAATTCACGTACAGTAAAAAGTGAGACAGTTTCAGAAAGCTGATTAAAAAGGCTACAAAATTAAGTTATAAAAATATTTTCGATAATTTCATCAAAAACGGCGATTTTAAACCAGTCGGATACCTTAAGCAGTGAAATCATTTATAGTAAATAGAAATAACTACGAAAATAACCGTATCGAAACATTATAAAGAATTTTTAAAATAGATATAAATATAAATAATGGAGATGAGAGTAATTAAAGACTGTTCAAAATATTGAAACGTCCATAATCTTCATAGATGTGGATATTTTTCATTAAATTTATATTATCTGAGTTTCAACCATATCTCTCTTTTTGTTTTAGTTTTATTGCTCTTATGAAAAATGGAGAAAATAGAAAGTTTCTGTAATGGGCAGCGGCCGTGCCGTGATATGTGCCGATAACTGTGCATTTGATTTTATTTTCTTCGTTAATAGACAGACAAAACGTTTTTGAAGACTTTGAGCAGTCGGTTCAAATGGTATCTGATGACCCATACTAGTTTTAGTGAAGGAAAAATCTTTCTGAGAAACGCTAAATGCTTACAAATTCTGATAACGAATCTTTTGATTATGGTAGAGAGCGTGTAAGACATTATCTAATGATGTAGTGAACGTAAAACAGAAAGGAGTTGTTTCAGCTAGGGAGAAATATCTTTTCTGTATTAGCATCAAGGTAAGTTAATTTGATGCCTTTTCTTATAGAGTTTAGAATATTATTGGATATTTCTTGTAGAGTTTTGCTACATACTTTTTCATTATAATTTCCGATCTTTAATTTTCATGGACAAAAATACCACTCCCCCCTTTCATTCGGAATAACTGTTAATGTAAAATTATTTGTGATTTAGGAAACGAAATTAAGTGATTCGACGGCATGCATGGCAGTTTATTTGCTTTGTAATCTTTGTTTTTAACATATAGATGCTTTTTTTATGGTATTTAAAAGTTATTGAAATATTATAAATTAAATGTATGTAAATTTCCAGACTTGAACTAATATTTTTCTTTGGGAAAGTTTATTGCCTTTTCATTGATTTAATTTATAATTCCAGGAAAAAAACAGGGAAATTATGAATAAAGATTATTGAATTACTAGAAAATCACCCGTCATGGTATGACGTGTGCAAATTTTCTCTTCATTCGAGAGATTTCCCGTCAAATTTGACGTATTTAAATAGATATATATGCGAGAGAAATGTTTAACATTGATTGAAAACAAATGAAATAAACATATGTTTTATGACAGGAAATATTTTTTTATTTACATATTTCTTTATTCAAAAACCTCTTGGTAAACAACTTTCTGTGTGGAGTATTTTTCGTTGTTTAACAATTTTATTATAATTCAATAACCACGAAATTCTCAGCTTGTCAAACGTAAGTCAAATGTTAAAATTTCAAAGGAATTCTTTTTCGAAATTCTAATCAAAACAAAGCACTTCTCTGCTTGTCAAACGTTGCCAAAAATATTATCAAATTATATCATCACCATTGCACTAAATAATCAGATGCATCGTGGCGTCCAAACTATATCACGCTCATGATATACCCCTGACGTAACTTACAACTTTCTATTAAAAAACGGAAATTAATTTGAAATATATGATTAATATAATTTAAAATTTCTCAGGAACTATTGATCATAGCGAGATAAATTTTATATCGATCGATAGCAAATTTTATTTCACTATTTTAGAGCTATTGAATTTGAAATTAGAACGACAATTACTCTTTTAAATTTAAAATTTCTGAAATTTAGGTTCTCTAACAATGAAATAATTCTGTTTAACGTCTCGCAGTGCTATGTCGCGAGTTTTATTCTTGTTGACGTCAGAGTGTTACCGAGAGACCGATCTGAGCTATTATATTAGTAATATAATCAAAATAGGATGATAAACTTATTAATACGGGAAAATTGTGTAACAGACAGTATTTTCATACGTTCCTTTCTGTCAGCTGTCCTCTTGACAAATTAAAAATCAGTTTTATTGTGGAGTTTTCAGGGCAAAATTAAAAAAAAAAATATTACATAATTTAAAAAAATGCAAATATTATATTATTTCAAAAATGGATGAAATATCATATTTTTAAAATATTTTTTAACATAGTCTGGAAGGAAATGTTAAGACCTCAGATTAATGCATTTACAAGAATAAGCCAACTTTTATCTAAATTCTACAACTTTAAAACTACTCATATGTATATCTCAGAACAGGCCATACGCTTCATTTCAGTGTGCATTTTGAAATTCTTATGTTTTTTCATCTCACCTGAGTCACGTGATTGTATCTCGAATTTGAAGGTTTGAACTCTCTAAATTGAATGTTCTGACCTGTACAAAGAATTTTTGAGTAAAAATAATTACAAACTTCAATTAAGAATAAATTCAGAAGCTTTCTTGACAAAAGCAACCGGAAATATTGAAATATTTTCGATTAAAAAATGATTTTTTTTCTTTCTGAATTTGCGAACATAAGTCACTTCACGCAGGGCCGGACGAACACTCCGTTAGTCCGTGCCCCGGCACGAAGTAAAAAAAATCTAGGGGCGCAAAATTGTCAAAGCAAAATAAGGAAAAAAAAATCGCAACGGAGTTTCTGAATTAAATAGAAAAGTTTCTGAAAAATTCTAAAAAAGCAGTAGAATAATCTACTTTTATGTACATAAAAGGGCATTACTCCAGTAATCTATATATATATAAAAGGCAATGTCTGTGTGAATTTTGCTCCAAACTTGAGAATTGTTCTAAGAATTTTACTAACTCTTCCAATAAGTGTTGCGTCCGGGGAACGTAGTTTCTGAAACTAAAAATAGTCAAGAACTATTTGAGAACAACAACATCTCAAACAAGATTATTAGACCTTGCTATATTAGGAATTGAGTATGAACTGAGTAACAGTCTAGATGTTTCTGAATTAATTAGACAGTTCTCTGAACGTAGAAAAGTTCGTCTGAATTATACTCCTGTAAACTGTTTTTTTATATGAAGTATTTTAAGTGAAAATTATTATAAATATTTGTGTCAATTACTGATTTACACTGTTGTTTATTCAGACGTTCGCTAAAAATGTAAGAAAAGACCATAATAAATGTAAGAAAAGACCATGTCTTTTTTTTAGAATGCTTACATTGTAGTTTAATAGGTGCCTAATTTTTTACTTTTGCACGGAACGGTTCCAAAGCTAAATCCGACCCTGCTTCACGTGATCCAAAGTCACGTGATATATGTCGCTGCGCAAGTTATCTAATTCCCTTACGCTATGCTGTTACATAATATTACAAACAGCGATATGCAAAAGGCACAATGGATTCCAAAATTAAACTTGCGCAGCGCAGTTGATTCAAACGTGCCTCTGAGCTGGTTCTGTTTTGTTTTTTTGCGAGGAAGGTATTTTTGGACCTCGTTCCGCGTTGGTTGATAAGTTTTGGTAAATGCCCGATTCCTTATTTATAACACAGAATACGTTTTTTGTTAAAGTCTAAAAACGGAATACTTAAACCATCTCAGGATAATATATTCAATGAAAGAGCCAAAAATTCTTCCACCGCCGAAAGAAAATAGAGAAATGAAACTGCTTATTAATTTTTTAAATGAAAATCGTATTGATAACGATTGTAATAAAGTTACATGTCTAGAGTTGCATTTTTTTAAAAAACTTTCTGTTTCTGTGGTCATTTATCTGGACATTTCTTCAGCCGGAATTGCTAAGGGCTTAGAAGAACGCTCCTGACTTTTTAATGTCAGAACTGATGTGGACGCGTAAACACGCATAAAAAGAA
>BGPR01054753.1:0-10149 GCA_013235015.1 Araneus ventricosus
CACTTCGTTATACTGAGAATATTTTGAATGTTATTTAACATTCCGATTTAAAATTTCGTTATAGGGAGAAATTCGCTGTAGGGAGATTCTACTGTAATGAACTTGGCTATCACACAAATCTTGACTCTGTCTTTAATTTTGATTGTTCCGAAGTAATCGACTGTCCTTAAACATTGTGTTTTGTGTCCTGACAACAGGGTGTGGCAGCTTCTTGTCCTGTGATGTGTGATCATCTTTGTGTGTTCCGAGTATCTGCGTTCACAGAACGTAAAATCAAAATTATGTTGTTATTCAAAGCGAGTATTGATGAACTTGGTTACAACACGAAAGAATTAAACAAAAAAATAAGCACCGTTTCGTAAATTGCGAGAAGTCTGCAATTAATACGAAAACTATGGTTCGAAATCAGCTGTGGAGACTCATGTGACATACGATCGAGTGTCAAACGTATTTTACGACGTTGATGTTCTTGTCATTCTTTTTCTCATGTTTTGAAATACGAAAATACTTTGATGTTGAAACGATGTTGCGGACTACAGGCTCGAATCTAATTTGATTCTTGTCATTCTTTTTCTCATGTTTTGAAATACGAAATGTTGAAACGATGTTGCGGACTAGAGGCTCGAATCTCCTTTGATTCTTGTCATTCTTTTTCTCGTGTTTTGAAGTACGAAAATACTTTGATGCTGACACCATGTTGCGGACTAGAGGCTCGAATCTCCTTCGATTCCTATCATTCTTTTTCTCATGTTTTGAAATTCGAAAATACTTTAAAATACTTTTTAAAAAACCTATTTCATTTTAAGTATGGCTTATGCCTCAAAAACAGTCTGTTACCAACTGACAACATTGGCTTTATTTCAGAAACAAATTTCCTATATAAAATTCTGTAATATTAAACACAGTTGAATTTTAATATCTAATAATATGAGTAAGGAATTTCCTCCAACATTGTAGAATAATATATGGTGTAATCAAACGTGAAAACGAAGCAAAAAGGATGGAGCCGCAAGTGAAAAGCATCAGTTTGCTTTTATTTATTTTTTTATCAGAACTCAAGCTGCCATCTATTTGTTGTAAGTTGATTTAATAAAATTTTCAATATGTACCCTATCGGAACCAATAGGCATTAGAACTTCAGTCTTACTTCCAAGATTTTAGAAGTCAAAATTAAGCGTGTTGCTTAGAGGCAACACTGGCATTTAAAATGCATGATTGACTATTCTTTACCGATTATCCTCAACTCTTAAGAGATAAAACTGACGACAGTGGCTCAGAAATAGTGTGAGCATTTGTATGGTTGCAACCTACAACCAGTTTCAGCTTCTTATCAAAATGCAAGAATTTTTCACTCCGGAAATCAGCAGGATAATCTGATAGTTAAAAATGGTTAAATTCCACTCGCGTACTTATTTCACTTCCTGATTTGAACTTTGAGTCTTTTTGTTTCATTCGGAGTTGAAGATCCAGGTCTCCCTTATCTTCTTTTTATATCTATTTAATTCATGATCTTCAGGTGGCCAGACGAGTTTGTAGTAGTTAAAAGTTCAGCGTGTTTTTTAATTTAATTCTTTATTCGTCTCGCTATTTCTACACTAGCTAAAAACTATATTGGCAGTTTAACTAGGTAATCTAGATAATGTTTCCGAAAAGGATAAATTTATTTCACTGCTGGTAAACTAGTAGTTCTGTGAACAGTAGACCTCGCTGCCCCCCCCCAAAAAAAAAATTCGAATTTTTTAAAAGCTTAGTAAATGTTATTCATTGTGAAGACAGCATTCTTTGTAGGTACACCGGACATCAAAATTTGACTTTCGAGGAGATTACAATGCTGTACAAAAGTTTAGCACAATTCTTAAGGTGCGAATTTAGAGTCAATATGGATGAAATGGTTCACAATTTGCTGAATAAGCAAAACATCTCTAGCTTTTTTACTTCGCTTAGCGGCATATCAAAATATTTTGAAAAAGGTGACACGAAAAAATCCAGAGAAAAATTCAATCTTAAATAAGTTATTTAAAAGAATCACCGAGACAATTTCACTATTAAATTGGCATCAAATTGAAATATTTTTTCCAACTCGCTTCGTTTGAAATAAGAAGATGGAATTCAAAATAACTTGGCGATAAATATTACAATTTGGCAAGAATATTTATATAAGCGAAAAGCTTCCGTTGTTATGCAGATTAGACTATTTATAAGGCAGGCGAAATTATCTTGGCGAGAAGCGTTTGATAATTCCATTTAGGCTTAACAATTACAATTGAATTTTGAAAGTTCTTAAATTTGTCGACTGCGTCTCATAAGGTATAAAAGAAATTATTTAGACTGTGAATGAGTTTAAATATAAATTTAGAACTAAAAGACAGCCGAAGATTATAAAACTAGACAATTATTTAGCGGATAACGATACAAAGCGATAAGCGAACTGTGTTTATTTACAATTCTGATGCCATTATCTTAATGTTGCCACTCACTCTTTTGTTACCAATTAAATTTATTAATATAATTACTAATATAATAGCCCAGATCCTTCGGTAACGCTCTGACGTCACCAACAATAAAACTCGCGACATAGCACTGCGAGACGTTAAACAGCGTTATTTCATTGTTAGGAGAACCTAAATTTCAGTAATTTTAAATTTAAAAGAGTAATTGTCGTTCGAATTTCAAATTTAATAGCTCTAAAATAGTGAAATAAAATTTCCTATCGATTGATATAAAATTTATCTCGCTGTGATCAATAGTTCCCAAGAAATTTTAAATTATATTAATAATATATTTCAAATTAATTTCCGTTTTTTAATAGAAAGTAGTAAATTACGTCAGTGGTATATCATGCGCGTGATAAAGTTTGAACGCCAAATTGTATCTGAATGCAATCGTGGCGATGTTGTTTTCTTGCCAAGAATTAAATTAGCCACCAGTGACGTGAATTCGTTCTCAACCGCCGCCAGTTCCCGTTAATTTCAGATTACAAGATGACTATCAACAAATCGCAGGGGCAAACTTTCGATCATGTTGGAATTTACCTCGATGAGCCTGTCTTTTCACATGGGCAGCTCTATGTTGCACATTCAAGGTCTAGGATTCCCAATCACGTTAAAATTTACACAAAGACATCTGAAGTACGAGGAAAATTATTAAATAACGAAAAATACTTCACACGGAATGTTGTTTACCAAGAGGTTTTCTGAATAAAGAAATATTTGAATAATATGTAAATAAAAAATATTTCCTGTCATAAAACGTACGTTTATTTTATTTGTTTTCAATCAATGTTAAACATTTCTCTCACATATATATCTATATAAACACGTCAAATTTGAAGGGAAATCTCTCGAATGAAGAGGCAATTTGCAGCCGTCAAACCATGACGGGTGATTTTCTAGTTATAGAATAAAATTAAAAAAACTATTTTATTATGGAATTAAAATAAATAGAAAAAAATATAAACACCGTTTTCTGCTGCTTCAAGAAATATTTCCGCCAAATTTGAAGGATATCGAACAACAATTGGTCGTAATCCCGTCACAAACTTACAGACAGACTAATACAAAATGCTCGAGTTAGAACGTAGACATCGCTTCGCTCGGTCAATTACGTCAAAAGGATTTCCTTACCTATTTTTTAAAACATTTTAAAACATCATAAATATAATTCAATTCCTACTATTAGTTCACACTCTCCCTATATATATTTATATATATATCTCGTTCAAATTTTGCAATCGATTTTCAACTAACTTCCCGATGAGCTGGAGACTTGAAACATAGCTCAGAACTAGAAGACAATGCAATATTAATTCGCTTTCTTGTCTGCCATTTCATATTTTGCATGAGCAGTACGTTTTTCATTATATCTCGAAAACTATTAACATTACAGATTTGGCGACTTGGCGATAAATTTGTCGACCTTTGCGAAAAATTTGGCGACCATTTTGACAACTTAGCGGCAAAGTTCGTGACTTTGGCGACAAAGGGAATTTTCAAGATTCAATCGTTAATAAAACACTCTTTATTCATCCACTCAAGTTCAAATACATTTTTTTAAACTTGTAGTGGATGACACTTGATGTTAATACAGTTTTTTCAAATATTAATTCATTAATTAAATTTAATTAATTTTAGTTTTATATCGGAGAAAAAAATTTCTAAATTAAAATTTTTATTTGTTGACCTAAGTAGGAATTGACTTTAAAAAAAATTTTTTTATATTACTTTTTTTTTTGTTTTATATCAGCATTCTGATTTTATTATTAAACCACCTGGAGGGAACCGACCTGATAATGTTTTACGTTCATAGAAACCCTCTCTGCTTAAAGAAGAATTACGGAAAGGAGAAGAAAAGAAAACTAAAATTAGAAGCAACATCAACAATAATTAACAACAAAGTTCTGAAAGAATCTGCTATAAATGCCTTAATGGTTGGTGAGCGAGAGAACGACATTCTAATATTATACAGAACAGAACGCCGTCCCTTAGCCCCGTACCCGTGACCCGACCGGTCACTGAACGGTTTGATGGGCAATACACGGGAATTTTATTTAAGAAAAAAGAAAAACAAAATAAACAAAAAGAAAGAAAAATGTACACTATGTACAGTACAGTGATTTTCACTTTTACACTATTAGTTCGTAATAGTCTTCTTTTCTTTAGATGTTGTTACCTTTCTTTTTTTTTTGAAGGGGGGGGGATGTCAGTAATTGAGCTTTTCAGTTCAGTTCACTGGAAAGTTGAAGGCTAGGGAGGCCGGAAAAGATCTCTGTTTTCGCTCATGAATTTCACAATCCCACGAATTTTCTGCCTGGAGACGAGGTTATTGGCGACTCTTTTCAGCCATTCTTGTTCGAAGTTTGGCGCTGGCTTCCTCATATGCCAAGACACTGTGTAGATGCACTCCGTGGCATAGTGAAGTGCCGTGGGGTTCAAAGATAGACAAGCATACTTCCGAAAATGCGTTTTTTTTGTACTCGGAGAGTAGATTTATAAAAATTTCGAGGTCCAATTTTTTAAAGGCTAGAACACTTTCTTTTTAAATTTCTTTTTTCTCGTATACCTGAAAGCAAAAACCAGCGGGAGTGGCCTCCCCGGAATTTTCTCTCATACGACCAGTAATGTGGGGTGGGTAAACATGTTTGGGGTATTTACCAAAGGCCTGGTTATTTTGAGAAAAAAATTATGAATGGTGATTTACAATGAAACATATCAAATTTATAAATTCCCAAAAACTTAATATTTTTCAAAAAAAATTGCGTATGTTCGCAATTTTTACGCGCTGAGGTACCACAACTTTATTTAGTATTTTTGAATACGAAATCTTACTATAGATATCACACAACATTTCACTACACCTCTGTTTAATCACAGGCGTCCATCTGGAGAATGTCAAAACGAAGTTTCGTTCTGGGGGTTGCCATAATTTCCGAAGCGCGTGTTTTCGGCTCGCTACAATTTCCTTCGTAGACCACCAAGCTCAAACGCCAACCATACTAACTTAAGAAAAATAAGCGAAACGCTCGCCAGCACACAGTCGTAATGTGAATTTTGAACTAAATATGCAATTTGAACACCTGCTTCAATAACCGATTGAGATGAAAATTGGGCACAGATCTATAATTAATGTTAGCATCCGTGATACCAAGTTTTATTTATCTAAGTCAAAGGACTTATGAGATATAATTTTTACAAGTATGCGACTATACAGACCGACAGACAGTCAACCCTTTGACGGATTTGGCCCAAAATGTTATACGAACCTACATTCATGACGATAAAACTGTGTACCAAATTTTATCCATCCAGCTATTCCAGTTTTTGAGTGATAGTGTTCACATGACCGCGGACATACAGGCAGGCAGACTTCCCGCTGACGGATTTTGTCCAAAATTTGAAAGAAACCTACAAATTATGTTTGAAGACCACATACCAAATTTCATCCCCGTAGCTCTAATAGTTTCCGAGTTATCGTGTTCACAGACAAACATAATTCCAAGATTGTGTTTTTCGGACTGAGGGAGGTCTAAAACGTGGAGATTCGTCAATATCTCGAGTTCGAATTTTTTGACGATTACAATACTTTCTCTTTGTATACTTCGTAGACGAGAAAGTAAAAAAAGAACGCTGGGAACCCGCGGCGTCTGGAGCCCGAGGCAGATCTCTGCCCCCGTGGTCGACCGACGCAAGAGGGTGTTTTCTTGACATGTTTACGCGACACCACCCTCATGACGCATGATGTAATCGGCACCGGAAAGGGGAAACACAAAAGAGCGCCACTCGACCCTCCCCTACGGGGGCTGATGAAAAGCGAACAGCGACAGCTTTTAAAAAAAATCAGCTTTTTTTTCCCTTAATTTTTACTTTCTCGTCTTCGAAGTATACAAAGAGAAAGTATTGTAATCGTCAAACAATTCGAACTCGAGATATTGACGAATCTCCACGTTTCAGACCTCCCTGAGTCCGAAAAACACAATTTGGGAATTATGTCTGTCTGTGAACACGATAACTCGAAAACTATTAGAGCTACGGAGATGAAATTTGGTGTATGAACTTGACACATAATTTGCAGGTTTCTGTCAAATGTTGGAAAAAATCCGTCTAAGGGAAGTCTGTCTGTATGTCCGCGGTCATGTGAACACCATAATTGAAAAACTTGAAAAGCTAGATGGATAAAATTTGGTACACAGTTTTATCGTCATAAATGTAGGTCCGTATAAAATTTTGGGCCAAATCTGTCAAAGGGTTGACTGTCTGTCGGTCTGTATAATCGCATACTTGTATCTCATAAGCCCTTTGTCTTATATAAATAAAACTTGATATCACTAATGCTAACATTAATTATAGATATGTGCCCAATTTTCATCTCAATCGGTTAAAAAACAGGTGTTCAAATTGCATATTTAGTTCAAAATGCACATTACGACTGTGTGTTGGCGAGCGTTTCGTATAGATGGGCACGTATAGATGAGAAAGTCTATGTAAGAAAACTCCCTATGGTGTGTGAATTACTGGAATAAATCTTTACAGATTAGGGTTTCAATAAATTACACTTCGATATCGGTAACGCTCAGGAATTTAGCTTCGTACCAAAGAGTTTCAGACTGTCTGTCTGCAAATCAGCATACTCTACACACGGGATGCTGTTTTGATTCTGTGACGATTTAATATCAAATAGGAGTTATGACAGGGTTTTTTCAGTTGAGTTTGGCAGGTTTTTTTTCTTTATTTTATGTTGATTCATCGACGTGGAAGTCCGTTAATATCAAATAGAAGTTATATTCGAATTAATTTTTTCTTCCACTTCTCTGATATCTTTACTTTCGTTTTCGTTAAAATGGTTCTTTCTTTTTTTTTGTGCTTAATTTTGGAATTGAATATTTATATATTTTGCAGAACGAAAGTGAGTATCAATTGATTCATCATTTCTGTTTCCTATGCTTTTCATATTCCTTAAGCACTCTGTCAATGAGCAGGAGATTTTCTACTACTACTTTCGTTAACAAATCTGTGGCAATTGGATCCGACTTATTGTTGGCGAGCTGAAAGTCCGTCTTGGACGGGCACAAATCTTCTAGTTATTTTAGAGTCGTCTTTTGCCGGAATAAACGCACCAATCAGTCGTCTTTTGCCGGAATAAACGCACCAATCAGTCGTCTTTTGCCGGGATAAACGCTTCACTCGGCCGTCTGCTGCCGGAATAAACGCTTCACTCAGTCGTCTTCAGAAATCGTTCCCCTTTACTGTCGCCATTCCTTCTTTTGTTAATTGACCAGCGCTGTAAGAACGGTGTCAACCGCCCTGAAGAACCTAAGGCGCGTTGCCACTTTTCGGTGCGTAATCCCCCTCCGGGGTCATCTAATATTCGGTCCTTCCCCTGTTATTACCAGGTGGCACCTTTCAACCACTCTCCCCTTAATTACAGGGAAGGTGGAAATACGGTGCGCGCCGTTAATGCGGGCGAAGCGACACGTGACCCTGGGACGAGATCGGAAGGGTGAGAAAAATGCGTTTCTCGTTAGTGGGGTCGACAAAGCGCGTTTTAATTTCTGGAGGAATACGCCACTGCCTAGAAGGGAGCGCACTTTTAATTCAGTCATCAACTGCTAGTTAATTGCTTCTCTGCGGGTTTATTTTATATGCAAGTGCCTGCGAAACTGAATTCCAAACCAACTTATTATTACTACTAGGCTATGCAGTGGAATCTCCCTATAACGAAATCGCTTGGTTCCAATTGAAAAATTCGTTATAGAGAAAATTTCGTTATACGGAGATTAGAGATTTCTCCAGATATTTAAGTAAATGTTCCAAACTTTTCAATAGGTGCTATAAGTTCAAATGCATTTAATTATGATTTTCAATTAAAAATGGAGTAACATATATATTATAAATTTGTTAAAATTATACTAATTTTTATTGTATAAATAAAATGCTCAAAGTGAAGACAATTCACCAATTTAGAGAATAATATGAACTAGTATGTACTTACGTTTATTTTACTTGAAAAATTCCGTTATTTTACATTGCTGTGCATTTCGTGATGTTAAATTTTCAGAAAAATTTTCGCATTTTAAGAGTGAGTGGTTCCAGAAACAGGCACGTGTGAGCGAATTGGTTGCTCAGAAACTATCAACTTTCTTCAAAAATGACAAAAATCGAAAAGATAAACCTCTGAAAAAATTCGTTATAGGGAGACAACCACTTCGTTATATGGAGAATATTTTGAATGTTATTTAACATTCCGATTAAAAATTTCGTTATAAGGAGAAATTCGTTGTAGGGAGACTTCGTTGTAGGGAGACTCTATTGTATATCGTATATCTATACTTACAAAAGGCAATGCTTGTGTGCGTGTGTCTGCGATGTCCAGTCGAATCTATCGCACTTACAGCCATGAAATGTGGCACACAGGTAGTCTTAATGGTGACTCAATGCACCTCGAAGCTGGAATTTTAAAATTTAATCTAGAAATCTTTTTATCTAATATTTTGTGTTGTTTTGGATGATTTTTCGCATTCATTTCTCAATTACATGGCTTCGAATAATTGTAGGAAAAAAGCAGTTACACCATCGGAAAGAACAAACGCTTTCCGTTCGAATCAAGTTTGTTTTGTACGTCTAACGTAATTTACTGAATTTTGAGAAATTTTTGAAAAATAGTCACTTTTATGGTAATTTTCAATAAAGATTTCTTCAAATTATCACATCTGACGTTGTAACATCTCTATAATTTTCATTTTTTTCAGCTTATAACTAGAACGTTTCTGTCGGATTTAATACAAGAACGGTAAAAATATCTTTTTTCGTTTTTAAAAATTATTTTTTCCCTGATCAGTTCAAACAGTTTTTGTGCTAACGAGATTTAACAGCGACAGTTTCTCCGGATGAGTGGCCTTCCTCGCGGCGGGTTACGTCATATGCTTTCATTCCCAGTATGCATTTCTACAATCCGATGTGCATCTTTTGTTTTGATTTTGTTTTCAAAACTTTTTCGTTTCATTGTGGGCATTCTTTTTCCCCATTTTGTTGAAGTCCTGATTCCACGGGCAACGCCGTGCGCGTACTGCTAGTGTATAATATTTTTAAGGTAAAATAATTCTCTTAAGGGGACATACGAAAATTTTCATGAAAAAAATGTATTATTCCTCTGTCTTTTCTGAACAATTTAAAACAACCCGCGTTAAAAAATTTCCATAATTATGAAAGTTATGGAGAAAAATGTATAAACGTAAACATTGAATATGATCATATCTTTAAAGCTCTACATCTCAAAATGTGTTTTTTTATATTTGTCATGTTGAAATAACAATGTTTTTTTTTATATATATATTTATATTTCTATAAAGGTACAAATTCTGCTTGACAGATTCAAATTCTGTTATTTCCATGTTTATTTGTTCTATAAATGTTTTCTATTATGAATTCAATATATTTATGTCATGTTTAGTCTCATTTTAAAGGTAATAATTAACTCTGTTTGATTTAAATGCTTAATGCACATTTTTTTTTTATTCTGAAGTACATACAATTGTTTGTGTAATTTTCTCGGTTAAATTTAAAAACCTCTTTTCCTTAGTTTCTTGTTGTGTACAAAACACCTGCATGTAACTGCAAAAACAGAACAGCTGCTTCCTTTCTGGGGGGGGGGGGGGGG
>BGPR01054755.1:0-10149 GCA_013235015.1 Araneus ventricosus
AAGGATAAATACTGAATTGCTGACCAACTGCTTCTAAATTAAATCTTCTTTAAAATCAGCCAACACACATTATTGTAAAGAGCGAATAAGTTCCTCAAAAATTGAAGTACTTTCACAATTAGTGAGGGGCTCCACCCTAAACATTTGCTCTTTTCTACATTCTCTCTTTTTACACCATTAGCTGTTACTAACTATATATCAATAGATATTATATTTTCACAGAAATTCTCAAAAGTTTACATTGAGGGAAATTCAATGCTCACTTTAGCACATGGCATGCATATTAATTCATATGTCGCGAGTGAACTTTCATTCCAGTCATCAAGATATTCGATTGTTAATGACTGAAGCAAATGCAACTAATTCTCCAAAAAAAATCAACAATCTAAATATACTTCAGCACATAATGAAATCGCACGTTTTACTTTGGTGGGCTTCATTCATTTCTAACCTTATAATTTTCAGTTCTGTGATTCTTCTAAAGCCATTGTCCTTAAGTGGAACGCATAGAGTGGTAATTTCGAAATTGCTTCAAAAGAACTTGTCATCTTTAATTTTATGTATCGTTAAAACAGAAAATCGTGAATGCATAATTTTTTCAAAAAATTGTTCTCGAATAAAAGTGTTTCGCTCAAGACAGGAGACTAAAGAGTCAATAAATTAATCACTAAATTAAAAAATTCAATAAAAAAGCATTTGAAAGGAATATGAAAGCTATTTATATTGATTTACACTTTATTTCTATGAGTTTTATTGTTCACGGATACAGTTGAACTTTGTTTTTGATTGCGCGACAATAGACATTGTGTATTGAAAAAACAATTGTGAACGTCAAATTGTGCTGTTGTCAGAACAACTAATGGTTTTAATGCTAAAGTATACTAAACAATGTTCATGTTGCCATGTTTTATTTCATAAAAAAATAAATTTTCGAATGAAAGTACACACAAAATACACGCAATACAATTCTTTATCTAGTTATAAATTAAGGAACAACCTATATAGTTTGAGGGTTCAGAGTTAAATTGAACCAAGTCCATGCTTTGCCAATTTTGCACTAACACTACATGGTAGAGCAGACATGTTAAAAATTTTCTGTATAATAAGAATTCGAATCCATAGTTTAATTTATATCCACCAGGCAGCAAGAACAATAAGAAGTCCAACGTTATTTTAAATGCAGCTGACCAACTTCGAGGCATGTTTTCTCAGAAAATAATAAGAAAGGCGAAGTTCGGGTCTGCGCCGCAGATTTTTCGTGAAAACGTCAGGATAAAATCATAAAACAAGTGTTTCGTATTAATATGTAATTTAATTATCAATCTCTTTAATACAATATTTACACAGAGTAGTATAAAAATTGATGAACCACAAGCTAACACAGACCTTTACTACATGCGATAAACTGGTCATTTATCTATTCTGTAACAATTACACTACTCTGTGTAAATATTGTATCAAAGGGATTGATAATAATATTACATATTAATACGAAATACTTGTTTTATAATTTTATCCCGACGTTTTCACTAAATATCGACTGCCTTTAAAACCTGCCTATCCTAAAATTTGAAAAAAAATCTTAAAATTTAAAATGTTTAGAATCTTTTAAAAGAAATTTTATATGATTATTAATGTGTTAAAACTGGTTTCTATTTGTTCCTATGGACATGTTTTCTTAGAAAATAATCACAAATAAACTTGTGAACTGTATCCTTATTCACTTATGACTTCAGAAAAAAAGGCATAAAATGATGTAAATTATTTGCACTAATTCCGCGTTGCTGCTTTTTGGAAACATCGTATGACAGTTACTATACGTTCACAATAGCAGCTTAAAAATTTGCTAAAAATGTTAAAGAACGATATAAAAATGAACGCAGTGATAAGTTAAAATTTACAATCTTATTTCACAGTTTAACATGTAAAATCATGAAAAATATTAAATACTCACAGCAGTTAATTGTCCTAATAACTTGTAAAAATTCCAATAATCGTCAAATTTTCTCATGTTATAACCTTAAATACGTTAAATTTTATTCAAAACTTACTTATACAATAAGAAATTTTTTGCCTACATTCTTCAACAGTCTGAAGTATATTTTGAGTCTGTATTTCAGTTTTGGTTATCGATTGACTGAAGTCTTCCGTTAGCTTTACCTCTCTTTAAGCTGTCTCGTTCATTACTTTTAAGTTTTTGATAAAAGTTTTCATTTATTTAAGCTTGAAGTGTTCTTCCCAGGCTTGAGGATTGTTTTTCAACCAGGCTGCATCTTGGTTCAGCAAATGAAAAATCAACCATAACTTCGGTCCAACCAATTAATGCAGTTGTGGTATGATTTAAGACAGGAAGAACGCGAACACCATTGGGAAGTGATTTTTCATTAGCTTTGTATTTCATTAAGGATGCTGCAATCTTCTTCTTTCCAGAGTCAGACATTTTGTTAGAAAAAAAAGAAAATGCTACTGCTTTTTCTAACAAATATCACAAATGTACTAAAAGTTTAAAGGGTAGCTCGGGAAAACCTTAGGGTCGTATTTCTCGTACATGTTCGAGGACTCCCAAAGCATCAGATAATTTACAGGAGTATGTGCAGATGTTTAGGCATTGAACCAAATCTTAACAAGAATCAAAGAATTGAACAAACATATTTTCGTATTTTACCATTGTCATTTAGCAATTGTTTACTAATAGCATACATCTTCGCCGAGTAAAATATTGTCGACATCCACAATCCATTTCAAGTACTTGAAGTAGTCTTCCTTAAGCATCGATATCATTGAAGCCAAGTCTATAGTATCGAGTTTTCGAAACTATCCTCTGAAATAATCGATAGTATCGATAGCTTCACAACTATAGATTACATCGATCTTTTTCTCCCTGGCAATACTATCGATAGGCGCATTTTCAGTCGATAGTTTTAAAACTGTCGACTAGAACTTTCGATCCCGCACGTGCAATTTTATCCCCCTTTTCAAAATATACTTTGAAATTTATTTAAATTAAAAATTTATAAATATCTTTTATTAAAATATTAATCATTTTTAAGCATTAAATAAATTTTTATTCATATGGTATTTGAATTATAGCTATAATTTAATTTTTAAATAGTTAAATAATTTAAAAATAATTTTAGTTGGGTTAAATGATAACAAAAATGTTGACATACTGTTGGATTGGCGATTTTGATGAATTTTGGTACATATACTTCTAATTAAGGCTGCGATAACGTCCTTTAAATACATATGGTAAATGGGGCAATTCGAGGAAGCATGATATACATGTTCCCTCATAGGCTAAATAAACGCACTTTAGTGGTAAATAAATACTCATCCGATACCTGGGATAGTGTGGAGCAAGGATATAGTCCGACTGACACATAAGTCGATACTCAGGAGCGATTTTATGAAACTTGGTACACTTGCTCCTTATAAACCGATGTGAAATACTTGTGGGGTAAATAAGACGTGACTCAGTTCTTCAGGATAGGTTGGAGCAATGTCTCCAAGGTACTAGTAAAAAATGGACTAATGGAAATTAAACTCAAGTCGCAGGCTTCTATATGTCGAAATAAAAATATCGAGGGGTTAAATCCTTTTTAATCAATCCTTTACGATGATAACAACCGATGAGACATGTAGAAATGTTTATTTAGAAAGGCTGGAGCAATTTTGGCGAAACACGAGTCATTAGTTGTTTTAGACACTTTAATTGTTGAAATGTTAGTTTAAAAATGCCTCCAACATTGCTACAAAAATACTGTATTGTGAAATGGGCCCTATCTTGCAATCTTCTGCGTTGGGTGGAGACGAGTCTTTGAAAGACATTTAACAAATTGACCAATCAGCATGAAAGTTTTATGGGCAAGTTTCCGAAATAATAAGATACCCTCAAAAATTGGCTTACAATTCAAGAGGTATATGTAATATTGTATACTATGATTATATAAATGAAAACAACCTTCTGTGCCATTAATTAATGAATCATTTCATAAAAAAAGTTGAGAAATATTCCCGCAATAAAGTTATATTAATAAAAATTAAGTTATTCATAAAAGTCCGGGTACTGCCCGGTACTCTGCCAGGAATGAATAAAGAGGACCTTTTTTATATTGTTTTTGAAGTTTCTTTTAACATTTATTCTTACTAGAAATTTTTGTCAACCAGAAGTAACTTTCGGTTAATAAGTGACGGGATCAAAATACCATTTTTGCTCTTCAACAGCTTTAAGTTATACAATTTTTTGATTTTAATAATAAAATCAATATATATATATATATATATATATATATATATATATATATATATTCAAACTTTTAAATCATCTAAAAATTAGGTGTTTCGAAAGAATACAATACCAAATTCATATGATAGTATAATAGTTTGATTTTTTTCTTATTAAGAAAAATGGACCAATTAAAATTTAAGCTATTATTTAAAATTTTGAAAGAGGATTAGTTTGCAGAAAACCTTTTTCATCTATTGCAGACAAACTTTTTATCTATCTCATTCTTCTTTCTGCAATCCACTTTGTAGAAAGACGGATGAAATAGTTTAAAAATTTTGTTTTCCCATAATGTAGTTTTATTTGGTTCAAAAACAAGACCAAATGAATATTTTCCCCAAACGAGAATTTTTCTGTTTCAACTTGAGTAAGGCATTTATGTAATTGAAAATCAATTTTTAATAACAAATTTTCTCATTTCATTGAATGGATATATAACATCTATAGAACATGTTTCACAATCATGTTTTCAAAATAAAAGGCTCGCAAATTTTAAAAGCTTTCAGAAAATGATAAAGAACTAGTGAAATTTTCACTAAATAACAAAGAAAAGTTTCAATAAGATATTATTTCAATTAGATATAAGGCGAGCAGAAAGAACATGTCAAAATGACAAAAACAGATGTTATTATCATTATTAAAGCATTCTAAAATTTTTAAGGGATAAACATTTCCATTTTATAAAAATAAATTGACTTGTATAACAGAAATTGACTCATTTTGATGATAACGTAAGCAATAATCCATATATAGAAGCATAAAGAGCATTGGGAAACTCCTAAACAAGATATGATTGTCCAATGGATTCGCTACGCTTACCCGATATAAAAGTCATTTTTTCATTCACTTAAAATCTGTTTTCTGTTCGTGAACTTTGATATTGCTTTTTATCGACAGGCATTTTAGAGCAAATGTCTTTCATGTTAGTCTGCTTTTGTATAAACGTGTAAAAAATCAGTCTCAGAAGAATATAGGACGAGTCCTTGGAAATGAATGGCCAGAAAATACAACATAAACAACGTTATTAGATAAACGACACACACACACGGGACAAAAAAAAACACGCACACGAAAACGTTATATTTAGTCTCCGAACAGACTTCTACATCGAATCATAGTCTTTTCACTTCATCACAAAACGCTATACTCATAATGACTTCACTTTTCTTCACGCAACATTAGCAGCTTTTCGTTCCATAGAGGCAAATATATGAATTGTCTGTCATGTATAAGTTTCTCTTTAAATTAATTTAAATCAATGAAGTAGAATTTCTTAAACCACATTCTTGTTGCGACTTAGCTTTCTTTCATATCAGTCTCGGTATCTGTTGATTCCATTGAGGCAAACTTGCGAACTTTCTGAAAAGAACAAGTTTCTTGCAAGTTTCCTTCAAGCCAGTCCTGTAAAAATTCATCAAATGCATTCTCTTTAGGGCCTAACTTTCTTTCGTCATGTAGTCATGTTTCATGTTCGTCTCAGTAGATTTCAATTGCACAGTGAGAAATATCCCTCTCTGACAATCAGAAGTTTCTGGAAAGTTGGATTCAAACCATATAAATAGACATTAAACAAATTTGGATGTTTGTTACTAAAATCTTATAAAATTTTACAATGAAAGTATTAACCGTTCTCAACAATTGGAAAGTCGTTAACGCACCTCAAGACTGTCGAAGATCTGGTAAAGAATTTTTGAAATCCTTCAGTCCTATACTGCTTCTCTTCTATATTAAAGGCGTGGATATAAGTTCAAACCCTTGGGGAGAATCTAATAAAAGTAAAAAGCATATCCTTCTGAAAATCTTCATTCAAATTGGAAACATGTTTGTTTCAGTATTTCCTGTGGTTTTCCAGCTGCTGTGGGTGCTGATTCTTCCTATGAAGAAAATAGAAGGCCCTCTTCTTCTTGTTTTCGTGATACAGATTTCTTCTTATTATTTTATCAGAAAATCTCAAAACAAAATCGGACAGATACTCAAGATTCTCAATCGAATTTCGCATCAACTGCAATGCAATACAGATTACAGGAAAAGGAAAACAGCGATCTATGTCTTTTGCATTGTAATGTACAGCATATGTGTCGCATATCTATACACATATTTTTGTTCGGAGCGAAGAATCATCGATCAAGAATACTTGAAGAACTATACTTTATCCCGCGGCTTTTCCAAGTTAAGTGAAAATTGCCTTCCTCTGCTTCGTGATTTTGCTGTATCTTTTTATACTCTGGGGAACAGTATTCTCATTATTGGCACAACCGCTTGTTACACATTTCTATGCGTCCAAATGCGATGCCTTTTTCTCCATATTACAAAACACATCCGGTCTGTGAAAGGAGAAGATAATGCCTGCCAGTTACTTAATGCTTATGACGATTTAGCTGATGTTTTATGTAACATAGACGACATTTTTTCCTACATTGTCTTTGTCCTAGTTGTGAGCAGCATGGCAGGTCTGTTTCGAACAATCTATTCCTTAATATTCCTACAGCAAACTCATTTTGAATTCTGTATACCTTACTGGTTCAGCGGGATTTATTATTCGATAGTGCTGCTGAGTGTAATATTTTCTGCATCAGAAGCTGTTCAAGCTGGAAAGTTAGCACGAGAACTGATCGTATCCTTGCCTGGATTTCTTCCGTTGCGTTACATGGAACTGAAGAAGATAGTGAGAAGGAACTTGAAGAGAGAAATCGTTTTAACCCTCTGGAAAACGTATACCATCGACCGATCACTTCTGTTTAGCGCACTTGGCACGCTTGCTACCTATGGAATCTTGATAGCAACTCTGGGGAACGTTCAAAGCTAAAATATTTGTCGCTAAATCTCGGCTTTTCAGATATTTTGACTAATTCTAATAAATAATCAGGATATATCTAATACTGGCTGCAGAGTCCGGCGTTGCACGGGCTTTCTCGAATAATGCGTCATTCAGTGGCGGAGAGAAGAAGCGAGATCACGTGAGGCCTCGTGATCTAAAACTTTTCATATGATCTCCTCCGTATTTTTAACTAATATTGTCACTTACTTTTCCCGAAAAACGTAAATATCCATTCAAATCTAGACCTTTTATTACCTTATAACAGTAACGTTGCGAAATAAAATACCATGAGACAAAGAAAAGAAAGAAAAAATGCAAGAAAACTATTTTTCCGGATGTTTATAAATCATAACACGGAAGCTCGGTAAAAAAAACTATTATACAAACCAGCTTCCGTTACTACGGTTCAAAAAGATGAAGGGAAAAAAATTAAAAATAAAAATGAAAGAATAACGTATGTAAATGATGAATAATAGGGAGGAAGAAAAAAAGGAAATTGTCGAAAATCGGCAAGGAATATATGCACGATAAATGCATTCATTTTGTAGCTTTTAATTAATACCTTTTTAACTAATTGTAATTTTGGAATTTAAATGGTAAAAATTGATTCCTTGGAATATTTCCCAACTTTTGCTGCTTTCGGCGTGCTTCTGCGTTCTACGGTTCGTGAGATGATAGCTTCACATACATAGATACAATTGTTTTTTCTCGAATTTTAATAGTATAGAATATCTATAATTTAAAGAGAAAAAATATGAAACAAACTTCTTACAGTCACTTTCATTTTGCTATTCACAAAAAACAGCTATGATCTGTTTTGCTGATAGAATCGCTCTCGAGTTAGATTCTGCAGCTGAATTCTGTTCATAATCCGCTTATTTTTCTTATTATTTTGAAGAATTTCTTCATATCATAATGAATTGGGAACTTGAATCGGAAGAAGATCCCAAAAGGCGTCATAAAAGCTCTTCAAAATATGAATCCGCTCACATATCCTTCAGTAATTATATAGATAATTATCAGTATGACGTAGCCGAAAAAACGTGTGGAGAAATTATTTTTTTGGTATTCCAGGTAATTACGGTACAGAAAGAAATGAGATGATTCTAAAAGTGTTCTTTGATTTTGTTTGTTCATTTAAGTGATATTCGACAGTCTGTCCAACAATTGATGGCATAGAAATGTAACAGGATCTTAAACTGATAGCTTTAAGCCTTGTTCCTTGTATATGTAGTCTGGTCGCTCGAGGTCGTAAGTGGGGATTTATTGTCGTTAGGAATCCGAGCTATCGCACGATGCGTTCACAATCTACAATAGGCCGTACGAACTGTACGGGAGTCCGAACATTTACCGACATTTCACCGGAACGGTCGAGCTATGCGAAGTACCGTGGAACAACAATGAACCTTTGCCTTCCCATGAAGAACGATAAACTGTACTTCAGACAACTATCCACGAGACACTAACCGTAGAAAAAGGGCTTTAGATAACAAGCACGAGCCCCGTCCTAATGTTAAACATCTAAATTGGACTGGATTTAGTATAAAAAGGAAGTCATGTTGGTTCTTATTCGGACTGGACTCACTCGATGAACGAAGGCTTGTGGGGTGGCTAGAACCTTTCCGAGAAATGTCGGTAAATACTCGGAAATCAAAGGTCAGAGCTACGACGTATGGAGACCTGATATTTCCTACGTGCTGCTTTCGATTGTATATGTAGATGGGAAAGGCACGGATTGCCGAATTCTGACCAGCAATATAACCCCAACGACGGACGTGGAACACCGAAACACGGACTATGGGAGCAGGGCTTAAGTGATTCTCGACACGCCGACCAAAATTTGTTAACAAAGAAATGGCACAGGATCTGGAACCAACGGCTTAGGACAGCGAGAACTTTGTTAATTCAATCTGTTTCATGATAAATCTTTACTGAGATTTCTAGATTAATTTTTTTTCGTTTTCTCCTGTTTTACTCATTTTTAGACCCAGTTTTCCTGAATTCGAAATTTTAAATAGATCGATTTTTTATTGTGATCCCGTGAGCATTGAATTACTCTTTGATCTTAGCCAGAAAGCTGAGAAGCTATAATCAGCATTGAATTAGCCAAATTTTACTATATTATATCTGCACTTTAACAGGAAAAAATTGAGAATAGTTAGAATTATGACAAAACTGCTGTTTTGCATCTTCTTAAATAGAATTATTGAAAACTGCACTATATGCTACTATATTTTCAAAGTTATTTTTCACAAATCTTCAAATTATAAAAAAATTTCGATAGAAAACACTGTTATTTCTTAAAATAGTTTTAGTAGTACATTTGAAATTTATATAAAATATTTAAATGATAGAACATTTTTCGGTGTGAAGTTCCAGCATTTTCCACGCTTGAAGATGGGGTGCCGGCTCAGGTGGCTTCTCGTCATCTGAAAACGGTTGAAAATTATGAGATCTATCTTAAATATCCCTATGTTTGCTTTAAAACGGGACGTAAATAGAAGTAAACTAAACTCGAGCATTTTTATTCAGATCAAACCCCCCAAATGTTTATGTATTAATTATGTGTGTATATATATATATATATATACATTAACAAAAGAAAACAAAACCATGTCATAAATGACAACCAAATTAACAGAAAAAAGGAACAAAACGTCATCAGCACGGAAAATCACGAACGGGCGTAAATATATAAATAAGTTCGGTGTTTTCTATTCACAAACTCTAGCAATAATGCTAAAAAAGGGTTTGTTTCCCCGGAACACCTAACAAAAATCATAGTTTGAAATAAGGAGACAAAGCTAAGAGATGAGTCCGATTGAAAATAGTAGAAATAAAAATAATAAAAATAAAAAGCTCAGGTCCATTTGAAATAAAACACAATGAAACCCAACCTCATAACCAACAAAGCAAAACAAAAATGAAGAAAATAGAGTCAAAACTCACCCAATAGTCTACTAGAGAAGAGACAAAGGAAAGAGGCGCAACGCACGCGGCACGAACATCGTTTAAAAGTGCTGATGTGAACACGGCTGTAGTGGTT
>BGPR01054756.1:0-10148 GCA_013235015.1 Araneus ventricosus
ACGGTGTGGCGGCTAACTGATATTTCAGATAATCCATCATTTACGAAAAAAATTGTTTATTTTATAGAAGGAAATGAAGAAAAGAGGAGAAAGAAATAAACTGTGTTTAATGGAATAAAATTTAAAATATCATAACAACCCGTTTTTTACTAACATTATAGTAAGCGTGTATCGCCTCTGACGGCATTAAATATTCCAATGGTTTGTTGTTCATACTGCGTTCTAGTTGTAATTATTTTATCTGTCAATCCAGTATAACGTGCAATATTGTTTGTTATTCATGCAACAGGGTTGCTGTGCAGGGTAGAAAAGGAAAGAAAAATTGAAATTATAAACACCTATGTTTTTAGATAGCCAATACCCTGCTTTAATAATTTTAAAACTTATATGCCAGTGAATCGATTTATTTCTTTAAAGTTTGATTTCATAAGAGATTTACCAAACGGTAGGAAATTCCACAAAAAGTGATTTCAGGATTCAATATTTTTAATTGAGAATAGTAAATTGAAGGCTGGAAAATAGAATATAATTTAGAGAAAGTTACTTCTGAATGCACCAATAAAAGTGTGTTTTAAAATATTTTTCATTAATTTTATTATATATTTTCTTACCATATGTCTTATACATTCGAAGCTCCAAATTTTCTACGCATTATTCATATTGCCGTAATAATTTAATTTAATAAATTTAAAAATACATATAATTCTTCAAAAAGTACAGCTACCACTCAAATTAAACACGATTACCAAACTTCCTCTTTGCGGGTCTTTGACTGCAGCAAAACTCCGACTGTTCGCGTAAACCACAGAAATTATGGCTTGTATCATAAAACTATTTTCTATTTGTTCATTTGGCTGAGAGAAAGCACATGAGACTTCAACCGTTTGATTTTAAAATGAAACTTCTGATACCCGGTCGAAATTAATTCTTTTTGGAGTTTGATTCGATGCATGTAGTTTCATCGTTTAGTGTAAAACTTGAATTTCTGGCACTCACAGTCATGTTGTAGTAAAGTCCCAAAGTTCCGTATGATGTTAGAAGCGGACTTCAGAGGGAAGACCCACTTTAACATTAATTTTGTAGTTCATCGCTAGGTGGCCAGTAAACATATTTCATGAAGAAATGCTTGAGCGGCGTCTTTTATTGAGAAACATGGTAAAAGAACAAAAACTAAATTTAAAATTTCTGGAAAATAATAAATTTTTTTCGTCATTCACGGCTAGCTCTAACTCCTGAGATCTAAATATTACGAGATACTCATGGAATTATTGAACATAACTTTCATTCGAAAAACATGGAAATAAATGTATGATTGCCCACTGAGCCTATGACGACCAAGAGAACTCTTATGACTAGCAAAATGTATGATATCAGAAAAACTATATAGTACATTGAAGATGACCATCATTTTTGGCAAGAGATCCAAACCTACCCAGGGAATCTTCAAGTGACCATCAACAAGACTAAAATTTATTTGCACCAATTTTTTTACTGTTTATTTTTATGCTTTTAAATCTGAATTGTGTAAAAATCATAAAAATTTTCAATTATAGTTTGTGTTATATGAGATTAAATTTACTTAAAAATTAACACAACACAATAACAATTTAAATTTATTTTGAAATATATAAGTTTTAAAATTTTATTTCATTTTCAATGATATTCTGGGATTTATTATAATTTTTCCGTGAGCAGTTTTTGTTTTAAACTGAATTTCACTTAAAATCAAGAATAACAATACAATTTTATTTTCTTAATTAATTAATTTAGTAGGAAATAATTAATTTTGAATTTTTTTAGTTTCCTTCATAATCCTGGCTTCTTCTTATTTTCCTCTGAATTTTTTTCTGTTATGTGTCTGAGTTTTGCTTGAAAACGAATAACATTTAACTTTTTTTATTTTGAGATTTTAAATTTAACTTACTAACAAATAAATAAATTTTGAATTTTAGTTAAGTTTCATTGATATACCTACCATTGTAATAATTTATACCTTGAAATTCTGAAATTTTTATACCGTTTGATGTTAAAACGGGAATTTTTGCAAAAATTAATAATTCTACTTTTTTTTTGTAAATTGTGAGTTAAAACCTATTCTTTATATATAGAAGTTCTTGAGAAAATCATCGAAATTTTTGGGAGATATGCGAAAATTTTTATTTTAAATATCATGTACTGACTCTACATGTCGTTTGCGCCCACATGTTTCTGCATGATTTCGATGTTTATCATGTGCCTGACATACTCTTATGTTGTACAATTTGTTTGAACTACTGTGTATATAATAAACTACAATATATACGATGCCAGCCAATTGATCATTGGGAAACAGCGTAATTGATCTATATTTAAGCCAGTAAGGCTGTTCATAGACTGACAATATCTTTACGAATTAATTTAGAATTTATTGTTTGAATGGATTTGCATAAGAAATGCATTTTTCCAAAGATACGTATTACATGTTAGAATTGCTAATTAAACTTACCACTACTTTAGTTGAAGATTTGTTTATATAAAAATTTTTATACGATCATTTCCAGGCATATTCTTGAGAAATTTTCATCCTATAATTTATAGCTTGGACATTTATGTCTGGGCCGGTGAGCAAAAATTATACTTGAAGTTCGTATGATTTTAAGGGCCAAGAGAATAAATGAATGGTTCCTTCTGAGTTTGAAGTTTCAGCGTCATTTATTATCTGCGCATTGAGATGTATAGTATAATCTCAGATAGCATGTACACTTGCAGCAAGTTTCATTTTTCTTGATATTAGCTTGCCATGGCAAACTTGATGTGTCAATTTTGCAGAAAACTTCCTGCAATGTAACAAAGCATAATCGGCCAACCCGCTTGCAAAACAAGTTTGCTGTGAAGTTGTTATGACAACTTCACACTACGATTGCAAAACAAGTTTGCTTCAAAGATGATAGCACACTTACAGATAATATTTTTCTCTGTTTTAGAAAAAAAACATCAGATTTTTAATATCCTCTCCCAGACAGTTTTTTATTAATTCAATAAATCAACGATAATTTGTGAAAAAACTAACTTTTTTATTTAAAAGAATTTGAAAAAGTTCCATCTTTTTACTAAACATAGAACTCACACTTTAAAGAAAACTATATATCGCCTTTTGCTTAATGTTGAAATTTTAACTTTCATAAACAAAATTAAACCTGAAAAACAGTCAATGGTTGTTGAAAAATAATAAATTACATCTTGTCCCATTTTAAAAGTAATTAATTGTGAACCCTAATTTCATAATTTATTCTACTAGCAAAACGTAGTTATTAGCGAAAATCTCTATCTCTTTGATTTCAAATCATATTCTCAGCACAAAATTTAAAAAATTAATGAAATCAAGAAAACAGTTTAAAATAAATCATATGCACGATCTATTAGAATCTAGATTCCTCTCCAGCTAGATTCTAGTCTAGATTCTAATCTGGATTTAAGCTAGATTCCTCTCAGAATCTAGCTGGCCGAGTTACCGACGACAGATTTAGGAAGCGAGATGTTGGGGGTTCGAATCGGAGGTTGTCTTCGTACTCTGTTCTTGCTATAGTTTGCAATGAGTTTGAGACGGCAAGCTTGTGACAAATTTGACGCGTGGTGACTAACTCGTTTGCGTTAACTTGTTTCAAGCTTGCACTCTTAACGTTTCAAATTTGTTGCGAGCTTGTAGATTTGCAGAGCAAGATTGCTGCATTTTTGCTGCAAGCTAAAATTGTTATCTGGGATTTATCTTTAACAAATTGGAAGCGACACATATAGGGCAAATAATATAAAAAATCCAGTTGAATAATATTGAGATTTAGAAACATATGGTCATTGCAGCTAGCAGAATTTCTGTTTATCTCTAGGAGAATCAAAATCACATTACATATATTTTCTACATATTGTTTTTTAAAACTTGAATTTTTCAATAATTTTATAGAATTTTTAAAATTTACTAGTAATAGTAATATAAAATATTGTAAAGTAACTGTTCTGGGTATTAAGAAATTTAATATGCTTAATACCCAAGCATACTTATAAATAAAATACATAATTAAAATTGAAGTTCGACGATTCAAATTTTTAAAAAAATTAATTTGTAGAAAAATCCTTAACCTTTTGTTTATCTGGTAGAGAAACCCATAAATTTCTAAATATCAATGGTGTTAAGCTTCAATGTTTATATAAGGTGCCCTATATATCTGGATTCCAAATTATAAAAGAAAATTTCAATATGTTGCGTAAAAGCGCAGTAAAAAATATTTACTACAAATGCTCATTTTTCTTCTAATATACAAAGTTGTTACTTCACATTTTAATACAGTGCTTCTCTTCCAAACTGTCACGTATTCTGTAACTGAAACTGTGTATGTTATAAGCAACCTTTAACAAACCAATAAGAAAGCCTTTATATCTTTCCGAATATGCATGCTATTTTACGGTATGTAAGTATGGTGTAAACTTTAGTAATTAGTCTGTGATTTCGATGACAATTCAAATAACTATGGGTTTCTTCGCTGTAGACAAACGTTAATAATTCTTAATTCCTATTACGATGAACTAATTATTTATAAATTTCGGTACTCAAAGAAGCATATTCATTTCCGTGAGATGAATGCACAGACGCTGTAAGAATCTCGAATTGACAAAAAATAGAATTTTATATTCCAATATCACAGATTATACTCCTGAATTTAAGTGATTTTGTATTCAATTGGCATAACAAAGCACTTCTGTGAACGAGAAAAATAGGTAGTTTTTAATTTCAATGCCTATTTTCGTTACAAAAGATTCTGATTAGCTTCAGCAGAAATTTAATATATCAACAGTAACTTTTAAAAATTTAAAGTAATACATAGAACACGCATTTCAGATGTTCCTGTACAATTAGAGCATAAAATAAAATTGCTCACCCATCATATTTTTCTTCAAGGCGAATAAATAGTCTCCATTATTTCTTTTTTTTTAAAGTTAACTCTCATAAACAGCAGCTGCGTTATATCGCACAGAAAAATGCGTTGAATGTAAACAACAGAAGTGGCAATAACTTTATCTTTTGGCATGATGACATCTGAAAGAAAAAATTATTATATTAAATTAAATTTTACGTTTGGAGTGAATCGTATATGAATCGCGTAAGCACGTTTCACTAAAATAAAATGCCATAATCAATAATATAAAACAAAAATACATGTGTCTGTCTAAGAGTCTGTCACAAAAACTCTCTTAAACGGTGAACGGTAGCGACATGAAATTTGCACACGACATTCCAGTGGTGAATTTCAAGGTCAACTGTGTTATTTTCAACTTTCAGAATTAATTAGTTATCAAGATATTGAATTAAGTAACGAAAATTAAGCCGTCTTAAGCTTTATTATTTGGAGTGTTTCGCCAATAACTACTGAAATATTTTTTGTCAGATAATTCTATTTATACCATCTTAAAGAGCAAACAATTATCTTTCTAATGATACTAATTCCTTTGCGGTGCAGATTTTCCTCTTATTGTAATTTAAGTTTAAAAATTTATATTTAATGCATTTTCTTTAAATACTTTCTATTCTTATAAATTAAATTTAAGCTATTTTATTGTTTATTTAATATATCATTCACGTGCATTTTCCAATGTAAAAATTAATATAACAAAATATTGTTTCCGTTTTGGCATTTTTATTTCCAAGTAAGACTTTTCAGTTCCGGTATTAAGTCGTAGCATGTACCTCTTTTAGTATGGTTGCGCAGTAATCCAATTACTGAGCAAATGGATTAAATACTCTTTTCGTGAGATGTTTTGTTGAATTTTCTTGATAAATTGTGCCTGTTTTCAATTTTCAAAAATTATTACTTCTTAAATAACAAATTTGAGCCAATTTTCGGCGTTTTCAATCACTTTTTTGACAATAACTTTTGAAATGAATATTGCACAAAGATGGTTTATATACCATTTTAGAGAGCAGAACATTATATTTTACTACTCTGAATTTATTTGGCATGCGTTCTTTTTCCCCAATTTTAATAAATATTTCGAAATACATTTTAAAAACAATCTGTAACAATGCTTTCTATTAATGTAATTAATTTCAAACCGATTTATACTCATATAGCAAAACTTTCATTCCCATGTTTAAAAAAAAATTAAAGAAATAAATTGAACATTTTAGATGTTCTACTATAATAAGAAAAGAAGAGGAATAACAGCAGGAAATCAAGGGAAAGGGGACAGACAAGATCAGGAATTAACTCAGTTGAATTGATTTATTTGAATACGTTTAATTTTATTTCTCTGTTTGCGACTTTTCAAGGAAAGCATTTGTTTTCCTCAAATGTCATTTAAAGAGAAATAATTCACAGAAATTATTTTACACACAACTTTCAATTCGCTTAAAACTTAAATTATTTTCACTGTTTAAAGTATTTCACTAGAATCCTCAACTGGAATGATATTCCTTAGACATTCTCGCATACTTCTCTACATAGAAGATATCAGTTAGAGTGCAATAATTTTTCCTGGGGGTGTTCCGAAAGTGACTCCAGGGCGCGCTTTGGAATCTCCAGTTCCTATCACGGGCGATGAGAGATATAGCTTTACTTACATTCTTTGTTTCGATTTCGTAGGATTTCGCATTTTAGCGGAAAACTTGTCATAGCTTATCATATGGATTAAAACATGTAATTTCAAAATGATAATATTTATACTTTTTCTTTGATCAAAATCCGTTTAATGGCACTGATTTATCTGCATTTACTGCCGCGTTAGAAGAAAGTCTAATTGAGTTGCCTTCAGATAATTCATGAAAATATAATTTTGCAGTTTGAATAATTGAGTTTTGCTTGCCAGAGAAGTTGAATATCTCTCCAGGGTGTTAAAATATCAGAGAACTTCCATTAAATTCTTATTTCTCAGAAGCAGAGATTTCGCCAGTTGAAGTCATAAAGAGCAGATGAGTGCAGTTTAATTTCTCGATTTCAGAAAATGTAAATAGTTCAACCCACTCTTCCAGCAATCTGTCTATTTCCTCTACTAATAATTAAATTAAATGTGTGCTGGGTAGGTTAGAACTCTGCAGGGTATAAAGACTTACCTATAGTTATTAAATTCGGCACAAATATTCTTCGGAGAGTAAGAATCAATTCTTGAAAGGTACTTTTTCGAAAACTTAAGTTGAATTTTAGTTCATGAAATCTTAAACACCGTTTTTTAGTTTTTTTACGATAATTTTCAAGAATATTATCGCCAAAAATAATTTTTACACTGAAAAAAAACTTTACACATAATATCAATTTACACAAACAAAGTAACCTTTCAGTGATCTAATACTAATCTAACAGTATCTAATACTAATTTAAATATCAATCTTCTCCATATTGTAGCAATTTTTTATAAGTATTTATATGCAATATTTACAACCATAATTTTCATTAAAGCTGTTAAACTGAAACCTTTTTCATTCTTGCAAGAAATATTTTATCGCTTATTTTTCCTTATGAATTATAAGGAAGAAAGCAACAGTTTACTTTCATATTGACGATGTTGTAAGGAATTTTTACATTCTTATTTTATTTCAACAATTTTTTGTGGGGAATCTAGTAACAAAGCTCTCGAAGATATTGATAAATATATCAGATTTACCGAATGATTTTACTGTCTATTTTTAAAATTTTTCGTTAGCAGATTTTGATCTACGTAACATGTGGTTAGACGCCCTAATATAATACGTCGCCTCTGTTGTGAATGTTGGAAATAACCGCGCATTTTACATGAGAAATAAGAAAACAAATTTACCGCTTTTTACAAAGAGTTATTAGATCTTAGATAACGTAGAAAAATAATGTTTTCATGTAAATGTCACGCCATGTGAATTCACTCCATTAGTGTTTTTCATGTAGAACGAAAAAAAGAAATGTAAATAACGCATCTTATTTAACCATCCCAATTTGATGTTTAAAAATGCTTGCTGAGGAAACGAAAGATATCGAGTTATGCAGAAAAGATTTTATTGAAATTAAATCTCTCAATTTTCCCGTCTATCCAGCTTGTCGCTAAAGGCGGATAGTATTTATTAAAATCTGTTCAATACAATTTTATCCAATCATTCCAATTATCATCTTGAATTTTCTATGTATTTTCTTTATCCAAAACTTTCTTTGATGAAATATTTTTTTAGTTATTATTAGTATTTAATCATTTTTCTACCATTTAAAACGCTCATAAAACATTTTATTGTCCTTTGGCAGTAAAGCATTCAACAATGATGTTTCTTGAAGCTGCTCTGTTTTGAAATAAAGATAGATGCTGATCAAAATACACTCCAAGATTGACAATTTATGAAAATATTGTGAGTAAAGTAACCATTTCAAATCGTATCCCGTACGATTTGAAATGAATATTTGAAAGACAATATACTTTGTTTTTTAAAGCTTTGTGTTGCATATTTCTGCATGTGAAATATTTTAAGCTAGGTATTGTTGCATATTATTGCATGTTTAATACGTTGTTTCAAAAACCACCGAAAAGCGGGATGAAAATATTCAAGCGGTATTTTCCTAGGGTTACCATACGCCCGGATTTAGCGCTCATGTCCGGATTTCACGCTCACGTCCGGATTAGCACCGGATCTTCGGAATGTCCGGATTTACGTCAGCGAATGTGGCGAGAGAGGAATTTGGTTGTATTAGGGAAAATCTATTATATTCGAACAAGCTGACGTCATTCCGTCAACGAAAGAAAATCTATAATTTACGCAAATGATGCAACTTCCTTCTGTAATCCGTTTGTCGATTTTCAGAAAGAGGAAAGACAGGGAAAAAATTATTTTTAGGGGATGCTTCAAAAGACTAGTCGTAAAATCCCCGATGATTTTCACCGATGGTCAGTCTGGGTGTCGCGTCACACTAATAATTGTGAATTTTCAATGACACTTCATTTAACACTTCTGAAGACCCTGCTGATTATATTATCCCATTGTTGGTGTAGGGAGGATTTGGGGGTCATAAAGTAGAAAAACGGAGACTTTCCTGAAGGTTAGCTCTCTACCTTTAGGACCCGGCGTTCAACAGCATTAAAAGCAATAAATTGTTAATATCAGATGTACTTCAGAAGTGATGCGTTCCATCGGGTTAGGGAGTAGACAGGCAGTTAATGTGTAGTTCCAATTGCACCCCCGATAGAAGAAATCTAATCTCTGTTCAGCTGCAATCCATAAATGTAAAAAAATTTAATTGGACGAGATTAAAAGCAAGAAAGGATGTTTTAGGAAACTATTCCCGTTCCTTTTCGGAGGAATATATTCTTTCGGATCCCACACTCTTGACCATCATATTTTGTGATCATTTTATTGTTTGTCGTGCGCTTGAGCAAGAAGTCAATATTGACCAACTTTTATTTTAACCAGTTTTTCGAGTGAGTATAAATTAATGCTTTAAAATTTCGCTTTTTTTCCATGCATTTATTCATATCTGAGCGTAATTAGTTTAAAATTATCTCTTCTGAGCTTATTTAAAATTATAACTAAATTTTTAAGCTACTGCAAAAAATATGATTGCCTCCTTTTTCATTACTTTATTTAATAGCCTGAACAAACAAATATAAGGTTTGGTTTTTTTTGCAAGTAAAAGCCAAAACACATTTAAATTAATTGTGTTCAAAAAACGCGTATCGTGATTTTTAAAATCTTAAAAACTATATGCACTTAAATGCTAAAGTAAATTATATAATCTTAATTTTTTAAAGTAATTAATATGGTGTAATTATTTCTAAATCGTTTACTAATACTCGAAAACTAAAATACTGTGAAGGATTTCAGTGTAATGTATGTGCTTGAAAGAATGTCTACCCTTGGACTAGGCAATAATTTTTATGATTGCATATATAATAGGTCAAAAAGCAAGGAAACGCATTTCCTTATTTAACTAAATATTGAAACTAAGTAAATAAAAACCTTAAAAAATGTAGTGTATTCTATTTTAATTTCTGTAATTTTGATTTACCAAGCATAAATAAAAATTGTATCTTCTGTGCATTCTGAAGTCTTTTTTTTCACTTCCTCAAACTCTCTGCTAGTATTATGAGAAAGGGTCGTTGGTAGGAAGTTAATATAACTTTACGCTGTATTTTGACCTTCTAATTAATTATATGATAATAAGTAATAATTA
>BGPR01054757.1:0-10148 GCA_013235015.1 Araneus ventricosus
TCCTTAAAACGCGAAAGAAAATGAAAATGGAAATACAGTACAACCCCGGTTAACAAAACAAAACGGGTGGGGGGCGTTTCGATAAAGATTTTTCGATGAAGCCAAGAACATCTATTGTATCTAATTACAAGTTTTCTGAAATGTTTTGAGTGTGAAAACGCGAACTCAATTTTTTGAGGCTACACTAATATTCTTTCTTAAAGTTAATCCTCCGTCGGACACAATATTCGTATCGGAGAGCTCGGGCGCAATTAAAATTAATAACAATTAATTTTAATTTTAGCATTCTAAAATTAATCACTGGCCTTCTTGGAGAGGCTTAAAAGAAAAGAGTGGGGATTTCGTTGTAAAAATGTCTCGCATTCGCGATTATTTCCGCGCAGTACAGTATATGTTTTATGGATTAGCGATTTCAGAGGCATTTCGGATAACCCGGGTTTCGGTTAACCGGTGTTTTACTGTATATGCAATGCACTAATGAGGGAATACCGAATGTCCGCCCAAATCTACTCTCTTGTTCTTCGGCAGAGGTTCCCAACCTGTGATACGCGTACCCTGGGGGTACGTGAAGGACCAGATGAGGGTAAGCGAACTCTAAGTCGGTAATGGCGGACACACGAAAACATAAGGGATTAAATATGTTACATAATTTTGTTTCCTCAATCGAGTAAAAAGTAGAAGTCGTGTAAGTGCTAACTCTACCCTCAAAATAAGAAATCAAAAGGGAGTGTAATTTTTATCTATCCTTATGAGTTAATGCGAAATTATTACAATACTGATTTCATCTGTTCTGACCTTGAACCTATATTATTGTAAAAATGGAATAAAATGTAAAATCAAAAATAAGTCCTGCAAATGTTATAAATTCCAGACATTTCACTCTTAAGCTTATGGACGGCTAGGGGGGATATGATAGTTGGGGGTACGCGAAATTAAACAGACTAATTAAGGGGTACGCGAGGGGGACAAAGATTGGCAATCCCTGTCTACGGAAATGAGTTCTTCACGGGAAGTTGGGGACATCCCAGAGATGCCCGAACCTGGAGGTTTCACATGTGAAGGTCGTATGGAGGAGTTTTAATGATGTTTTAAAGGATACTAGCTGCGTGGCCCGGCGTTGCACGGCCTATCTCGAATAATCGACTATCAAAAATAGGCCTACTTTAGAAATAACGACGCTGAAAAAGATTATTTGAATGAAAGAAACAGTTGCAAAATGTTTAAACACAACTCAACAAGAAAGAAAAGTTAATTAAATGCAAAAATTGAGGGAGCTATTGAGAAAAAGCAAATTCTAACTTCCACGCTGAAAAATGCTAGGCCTGGACTGTAGGTAACCTAAGACCCAGAAATAAAAATATACAATTCACCAATACATGTTACATTTTTTCCTGCTTGGGACGACAATGCTAAGTTTAATAGGAAAAAGAATTTACAAAAAACTAATTAGAAAATTATAGGTTTGCTTAAATGATGATAAGCTTCATGGAATTAAAATAATTTGGACTTAATAAACTTTCATTAATCAAACGAATAAAAATAATTTCAACCTGAATTTATTTTTATGAATATTTAAAGCCTGAACAGAATAATTAATCCATTTAAAACCTGGAACAAAATAAAACATACATATTAAGTTTATCGTCAAGGTAGATTTTCGTCCATCAATTCTTTCGGAAATTATTGGCTTAAAACGACGAAATTTTAAAATTTCAAAAAAGAAGAAAAAAATGCAATAAAACTATTTTTTTTTCAATATATTTTTATAAATAAAAACAGGGAAGTTTGCTAAAAAGAAAAAAAAACTTTTTATACAAATTAAAACCAGGTTTCGTTAAATAAATAAACAAAAAATGCAAGAACTTCGGATGTCAAAATTATCAGTAAACAAAGCAAGAAATTCGGTTGTTAAAGTTGCCACTAGATGGCAGCGTTGTGAATTCATTCATTTCGACGTTTTTAATTAATATCTTTTTAACTAATTATGGTTTTGGAATGTCAATGGTCAAAACGTATTCCTTGGATTATATCCCACCTTTTGGTATTTTCGACTCGTTTCAGCATTCAGTAGTTCGTGAGAAGTTGGTCGGACATAGATACATACGTTTGTTTACATTCGGATTTTAATAGGATAGATAACACCTAAAGGATGGGATAAAAGATCAAAGGATAATGGCACCTAAACAGATCCAAAGTGCCTTTTCATTACACCGTGATCTATTTAAGAAGCACTTCTAATTATGAGAGACATTACCTTTTTTCCTCTCTTTCTTTTTTTTTTTTTTACTTTTCATATGTTGGAAATTTTTTCGCTTTTTTTAATATTAATTATATTCATCTGCGTGATTACTATAAATTTTTTCTTTGAATATAATCATCATTATTTTGTAGAAATAATAGAAAAATTTCTTTCTTTTCCAAAGTAATGATCATTCTCAATTACAATGTAATGATTGTGTAACGTGTTCACAATTTTGCTGCAGACAGTATTCATGTTGTTCACAACATATCCCTGAGCGAATGTTACTGCAAACAACTGCAAAAGAAGATTATCTTCTTGCAGAATGGGTATACAGTTTTTGATAGAATCATCACAAATTAATGCTTTTTTCTTTAGCATTCCCTATAAATAGGCATCAGGTGGTTTAAGAGGTATAAGTATGGGATGTCAGTAGCACGTGAAACTATCTGCACTGAAAGCTTTCATACATCCTAGAGAAAGATTTCGGATAATATGGTTAGTATTCCGTCTTTTGACACAATTTTTAAGTTTAGGTTTTCGTGAAGGCACACTGGCAAAAAAAAAGAAAGAAAAAAAACTTTTCAAATTACGAAAAAATTGATCCGATCACTATGCTTCTGAAAGTTCCGGTAATTCAAGTTTTACATTGAGAAAATATATGGACAGATTAGAAAGCCACGTGAAAGTCATTGATCATGAACATTAATCAGATTGATCAAAATTGTGCAATAAAAGCAGTATGACATTTATTAAAAAGTAATTTTGAAAATTTTTAAAGGATTTCGTTTTTTTAAATGAAGTCTTACATATCTTTTCATCAAACAGCAAATTTGAATAAGCTTGTTAGTTTAGTTTAGTTATATTGTTATATTAACGTCCCGTTTGGAAACAACTCGAGGACAATTTTGAACCGCGGTCAGAGACCGAGGGCGACACCTGAGCTGATACCTCCCTGTCCAAACTTCCGCACCACACCAGTAGGAAGACTTTTGACCCATGACATCAGATTTAACGTGCACCAGGACTGCTTACACGGCGGATCTACAGTGAAATCGGGTTTCGAACTTGGAACCCTCTGGCCTCGAGGACTAGACCTGACCGCTAGGCCTTCGCTGGCCAAATAAATTTTTATGGAATCACAGTCGATATTTAAATGCCTGTAATTGTTTCATAGATAATAATATGAATCAGGATTGAATGCTAAAAGATATTTGTAAATTGTAACGGCTCATAAGAACTGTCAATATCCAGATTCCGTTGATTCTTTGAAAAACATACTTTTAATGATATTTCTTTTGAAGAGTAATAACAAAACAATGCAATAGATTTAATTTGTTCCAGCCTGTAACAAACCCGCCTGTTTAGCTTTTTTCCAAAATGATGTTATATTTATTTTTAAATAAAACCATTAACGAATTTTATTCTCTCCATCATGGGAACTGGTAGAAACATAAAGTCATCTGTTATATTATCGTCATATAACCAGACAGGGCGCACTTTCAAGTAAGGGGATGCAGTGTAAATAGATTTTTCTTCCAAATGTCATATTCTATAGTCAGTGACAACTCAAGTTGATAGTACGAGTAAAGTTACGCTGTGTATCATTACAATGAATTCAATAATTCCGGATAAGAATTGGATAATTCAAAAGTAAATGAAATATTTGAATGGAACTATAATTTTGTTTATTTAAAATCCACATAGGTCCGGCCTACCCGAAAGGGTGTAAGGCCTTTAGCAGACCGGTGGGGAAATATATAACAGCAATACAAAAATATCAATATGACATAACACACAAAATCATCACAAACACAACACAGAACGTTACAAACATTGCAAAAAGGGGACAATAACAAAATAGTAAATAAATTAACCTAAAACATACTCACAAGAGGAAAAAAAGAAATTTAAAAGTACGCCACTGAATCGATATTACACTTGGAGAGAACCATAAATAATTTGAATTCTGTTTGATTTTTATCAACAGATCTGGAACCAAATTTAAAAATATTCAAAACACTCAAAAGAGGAGCCCTCACTATGCATCCAAATGAGCAAATCAAAAGCACAAGCGCAGTACAAGACACCAGTAAAAAGAAGGAGGCAATAAAACTTTTGTAAAATATCATTTAAAAACCCACAAAAGAGCATCAAAAATAGACCCCGTGGTCTCGCACCAGTCTAGAAAAGAATAAAATACATCTAAGTACACGTCAGTCAAACAATAAAAATACATGAACCGAAGCACCAAATTCCCAAAAACAAGAAGAGCAAAAACAAGGCCACCGACCGGGACCCCCCAAGGGCGAATGCCCAATAAAATGTTGGACACTAAAACATTTTAATAAGTCCAGGATTAACCTAAAAGCAATATAATCAGTTAAACTTAATTACGTAAATAAAGTGTTAAAAACTTAGGGTAGGGCGCAGGGACAACCCACTAAAAATTTTTTAATCAGTGGTGTTACGGTAAAAGAGTAAAGATATCTTTAAAAAATTTAAAAGCAATTTCACTCCGAAGTCTTTAGTGAATCACAAATGTTGTTGCTAATAGTATATGCTTTCATTAATTTATTTATTGCAATTTTATTATGCATTAAATTTTTAAAACCATATCTTTTTATTGAGCTCTGCAGGCTTCTTGAGGTGGAATTCTTTGGTGAGCGTGCAGTCAAATAAATAATGATCTGCATCGCCCACCTGACCACAAGAACAACTTGGAGAATTCAATAAATGAAATCTCTGTAAATAGGCCGGAAAAGGACCATGCCCACTAAGAAAATATATTAAATATTTATTAACGATTAAAGATTTTTTGGCCACTTTGTCCATGAATGTTCTGACTCTAATAATAGAACTTGAGTTGTGTTGGTTCTAATAATTTTCCCATTCAGGAATTATAAACTGTTTGATTTTCAATTTGACATATGAATATGGGGCAGGAAGATCCAAATACTGCCCTATTGTGGTGGTCAGTTTTGCCTGACGGTCGGCCCGCTCGTTACCTGGGTTACCGGCAAGAACTTTCACCCAGGTCAAGCTAACCAACAGTCTGGAGCTATAAATCTTTTCTTTAATACTATTTACAAACTCTGATTTGGGCTCTGTGCTCTTAATTGCATCTATTGAGGACTGACTATCAGTATGGATATTCACCAGTTTATTATGTTCTGGAGCCCAGCCGGCAGCGAAGATGGAACTATAATCAGTGTATATCAGGAACTATATCGCAGTGTATCATTACAGTGAAATCAATAATTCCGGATTAGAACTGGATAATTCAAAAGTAAATGAAATATATGAATGGAACTATAATTAAAGAGGAAGGTTTTCACTTTCACAGAAGCTTTTTTCATAGCTCTAAGACATGTATGGACTCGTGTCACGACATTCGTTGATGATGCGGTAGCTAGTAGTTTTCCATATACTATCAACTTGGATTGTCACTAAAGTTAAGGCTGGTTTCTTTATTGCAATAACGTACGAGGATATAACCTATCTCTTCACGTTGATAGAGCTGAAAACTTTATGTCTGCCCGTCTTTCCTCTGAAGAAAGTAATACTTACTGCAAACTTCGGCTGGTAAACAAATCTTGTGAGACGGAATTTATTAAAAATGATGGTCAACTTGATGCGTGAACGCCTAAAATATAAAAAACAAATCAATTAATAATATCTTCGCTTTTTTCATCATTGAAGCAATAGATTTCATATGTAATTTATGCTTCCATTGGTACCTAGTTTACCGCAAAGATTTAAATTTTCTAAGCGAACATTCAGTAATTTTAAATTAAAGTTACTATTAGAAAAAGCCGACTTTTAACATTGAAAATCATTGCCCTCTAAATTCTCTTTCTTTTCAAGGCGATTCAGAAGTCCGGAGAAAATTTATAAAGCAATAATTCGCAAAGGAATGAAAAAAATGATGCCTTTTGTATTGAAAGGATGGGAAAGAAGACGTGGTTTTTGTAATGCAACCAGAATTTATTGGTAGCATAATTTTCAATTTTAAACACTAAATGACTCTGCAGTTGCCGGAACGAAAGCTTTCCCTTGAAATCTGGCGGGATAGATGAAACCTTTCGGAAACAGGACGGCAAACCTTCCTTTTGTACCTCAAGTTAACATTAATCGAGCCTCATTCAATTCAAAAATAAATCAATTCATCACAAGACACGGCCCTTTCGTGACCTATCTTCACAGATTCGGTTTATGTTCACGATCATTGCGTTTGCGGTAATGAAGGTGATCCAAACCACTACGCAACAGTGACACAACCCTTTCATTTCACTAAGTCCAGTGCTGAAAACCTTTTGACGTGGTGTGAAAATATTGTTCAAAGCAAAAGATCCCTGGCACGACACATGAATGTTAAGAAGTTCCTACATGAACGAAGGCATGATATCATAACTGATTAAGAAAGACTTTTCTCCCTTCCACCAGCAATTAGGACATTCATTGCAGAATTTTTCATTTAACTTTTATGTTTTAATTATTGTTGTTGTTGTATTTTTTCTAATTTCTGCAATTCATTTGTACGCTGAGAGGGTTTTGTATAACCGTAAACTTTATCTGATCGATTTCCTTCTGGTGAATTAATCTCTACTAATAATAAAGGAGAATGTGTGTGTTGGGGCTGTAAAAGGCAGACCGCTGGACCTAGAGCTACGAAATTTGGCAGAGACATACATTGTCGTATGGGAATGTGCAGCTTGGAGCCCTTTTTTGAAAATTTAATTAGAATTTTAATTAATTAAAAATTAAGCGAAATTTTGATGTTTTTCCGTAATAACTTCCGGAAATATAACAGCATAAAAATCATTTTTATACCTTCTGAAAGTGCACAAAATTACCATCTCAATGCTATCAATTAAGTTGCAGTAAATTTTTTTTTAATTTTAATAATTTTTTAAGAATATTTTTGGCGTACTTTACGACAATACTTTTCATTGTTGCAACGTAACTCAAACTGTTTTCATTGTTTAAACACATATTTAATTGTGTATTTCTCTTTCATTGTTGTAATCTAAGATAATATCCTAATACATTTTGTTTTCATATTTTATTTCACCACAATGTTTTTGAAATCTGTAAACAATGCTCTCCGACATATTTCTTTGCTTTTATTAAGAAATATAAGCTGAAAGGTTATGGTTGCTATGTTTTCATTCTTTATTTCAGCATGTTTTAATCCAACTAACATGCCGCTGCAAATGCATATTTTACAAGAGGAATAAGAAAGTGAAGATAGGACATGGTCAGTTATTTGACTCCATTAGGGACATCTATATAGAAAATGAACAGAACAGGTACAAGGTCATTAATAGAACATGGGTTAAATATCTGCCACAATCTGAAGTTTAAAATTACGGTTTTAAGAGAACCATGAATACAAAATGATGCACGATTCAATTGAAATCATATTCCTGGGAACAAGCTGGTGGCCGAAGGTGGCTAGTAATAATAATAATAATAGGAAAAGACATTGGCCGTAGTAACATAATCCGACAATAGAGTGTCATCCTCCATTCAGGAGTTCAGCTGTCAGAAACGCAGTTACATTTTTCGCAGCATTAAGTGCCATTTCTGCTGAATTGATAGAACATGAGCACCAAAATTGTAGCTTTACTGCTAGGAAAAAAGTGGTTCCTAGTTCGATAGCTGTGTTCCTGAATGGAGAATGACACACTGAACCCGTGCACGGCGTTATTCCGCTCATTGTCTGAAGTGACGCATAGCACCACCAATTTGCAGAATCATGCGGTGGTTTAAACTGTAAACTTTCCTTTCTATTGAATTATGGTTCCGTGACAAAAAAAAACAACATTCCGCCCTTTCTGTTAAAACGGCATCTTATCATCTTCATTCGTTTGCAAATTATTGATTCTGAAGTTGCTAAGGACTTTCAAATCACACAGCATACGAGGATAATAATGAATCAATTCAAAAAACGTTAATGAATCACTCATCAAAAACGTTAATAAACCAATGCCAAATAAAAATATTTCAAAGTAGCAGAAATGTTCCTGGAATTTCAATTATTAGTATTGGATTTTTAAACAATTTCTCAGTTTGCTTTCGTGAATTTAAATAAGCTAACAGCGGAGCATTCCCTAGCATGAACCTATTCATTCACTCTTCTGTGAAACTAACAAAGATTCAGAAATATACCTACTGTTCATGTGCGGTAGGTAGGGACCGCATAAAAAAAAGCGAACAAAAATATATTCCGAAACTTCACAAGTAGCTATCAAATATTTTTCGCTACCCACTGAAAAATCTTTTTTTATGTTTGAATAGGTCTGGCATAAAAAAACTGGTTTGAATTTATAAAGCTTGAATAGCAATTATACTTACTTGCACCATTCATCAGTTGGGAGACACTAAATACAAAGAAATATATATCTTTAAGTAATTGCAGCATTTTAAAAATTAAAAATTAATAATTTGTTGCATGAAAATCGTTGACTAATTTAAGGCTTTTTAAAACATACATCAATGGGATATATCCCATAGTGTAATAATCATCTAAAAGGATCTTTATATTCTAATAGTTGATAATTTCTCCGAAAAAGCTCTCTCTGTCATGACAGAAGCTCAAATGAGTAAGTCCTTGTTTTACGTGACGCCAGTTAAATTCTGGAATCACTTGCACGTTTTGCAGGAGAAACCAGTGGTAGTATTTTCTCCTCAATTTCCACGTATATTCCACAGTATGGCACGTATTGTACCCAAGTCCATGAGTCAACGACTCATGATAAAAGGGAATGTCGCATCTTTTGTTGCTACCTATGTATCACCTAAGAATGAAGTCTGACTTGGCTCCTATGTATGGTGGTAGATTACCTCCCTGGGAGAGTTTCAAGGGAAACCGGTTCACATTTGTGGTTTTCTTGGAGAAAAACCTTCAGCAACCAACCCATTCGCAGCGAGTAATTCATTGTTAAAGCGCACATCGGTCCACACTGTTTTGAGTAAAACTAAATAACCCTTAACCGGTTTGCTCGTACGATGTTCATGCTACCCAAAGTTGGCCCAAACGGCATACGGCCATCGATTTTTTCTCCTTTCCTTTTCCGGTTTGCTGAATTTTTAATTCTCGTAACAACACTATCAGTATTTTTCAATAGATGGAGTGGCTTACCCATGTCATTGAAATGCTTTCCATCCGGGTCTTTCGTTGAAGGTTTAAAAAAAAAACTGGTGAAGAACACAAACGAGAATTTATACAGCAAAAAATATGCCTTTCTTGTCTACGCTTCTGGTAATAAGATTGACCGGTTAAGGGCTTAAGAGCACAGACTGAGGATAAAACCTTCTTCCTCTATGTTCCTTATCCAAGCCACGGCTCATCTTACTTAACCACTGGTGAGCAACCTTATTGTACAGACAGTTTTAAACCAGTGAAAGCAATATTTTATGTGATTTTTGCTACTTTCATGAAGATATAATCAATTTCATTCCTTTTTATAATATTACTCAACATTTTACTCGTTTGTAAATGTATGTTTAGGACTCTCAAATTAGTTTTAAGTTGTTGTGGGGGGGGGGGGCCGGGTGTAACTCTTCGGCTCTAAAGCCAATCAGTCCCTAGCCTGAGAGAGTCCTATTGGAAAAAAGACATGAAACACTTTTCGCTAGTTAACTAATGCTATTTTTTCACTTATTGAAATTATTAAGAACCTGTAAATCATTTTAGACTGGAATCTCACAATACAGATTAAATTGATTACTCTGGAATTTCGTTAACCCCTTAAGGGTCGCATTTAATTATTTATTTATTGCTATATAATAAGATGTCCTCTCCTGTTTTGGAAAGGGGCTGTCGTTTTCATTCATCTAAGCAGGCATAGAATACCTGAGATGCTTATGGATTCTACGTAATATTTGTGTGTAATTATAAAGC
>BGPR01054758.1:0-10148 GCA_013235015.1 Araneus ventricosus
TCTCAGTTATCTATAAATTCAAATTATTGACAAGATATTTCAGGTAAGTAGGGAGTGTTACTAAATATTGATAGGAAATTCTATCACTAATATGCATTAGCAATCAAAATAGGACTGACCTCCACAGATTGTTTTGAAATAACGTGATGCAGCTTTGTGAGGGGACAGAACTTGTCGTCTCGCAAATCCTTACTTAACTTTTGTATGACGCAGTGAGAGCTTTTAGTTTTGACAGTTATTATTAAGCATCCGACTCTTGGGTATAAAGCAATGCTTCACAATCTTTTTTGTCCCACCTAAACCTTTCTAAAATTCTTATGCCCCTTATGTAACACATACATAATTTTGAATGTTCAAAAATTGAATTGTGCACTGAAGAAAATGATAAGTTTTAGGAAGAAATCTCTAGGAAATTGCCGAGAAACATAGTAAGTAAATTTTCAAAACATATAATGGAGAACTGAAATTCAAATACGAAATCATTTTAATGAAAGATTTTTCTATATTATTGTAATTATTATTAGTAATTATTTAAATTTACTGTGATCCTTGCAGAAGAATGATGATTATGACATTATGTTATGATTATGACGTTATGTGTTTTAGTTATGTTAATGATTTTATGTTAGTTATTATGTTAGTTATGCTATGATTATGACGTTATGTGTTTTAGTTATGTTAATGATGTTATGTTAGTTATTATGTTATGTTATGTTTAGAATGTGTTTTAGTTATATTAGTTATTATGTTATGTTATGTTTAGAATGTGTTTTAGTTATGTTAGTTATTATGTTATGTTATGTTTAGAATGTGTTTTAGCTGTTAGTTGTTATGTTATGTTAGTTATGTTATGTTTAGAATGTGTTTTAGTTATGTTATGTTAGAATGATGGCGATTTATGTTAGAATGATTTTGTTAGAATGACGATTATGGAGATATGTTAGAATGAATGGATTTTATGTTATGTTTCTTGCTGCAAAGATTTTATGTTAGATTCCAATTTAGTTAATTTCAGTCTCAAGTCTCCCCATTGTGTTCATTCAGGACACAGTTAGTATTAAGCATCCGGTCTACCATGTAAGTGGGTATGTATGACTAAAAGAAATCAATTTAAATTTCGTAAAATTGTAAATTCCAAGGAATTAAATTGATAAGTTGGAAAAAAAATTTACTTAGATTCAGCTGTTTTTTAAAATAAGAAATTTTAAAAAAAAAAAACCATGAGACCTAACTATATTTTCTCATGATGGCAATGAGACTTGGCGTGATAATAGGTTTTTTCTTCAAAGCATGTTAGCATGCAGCATATTAATTGAATTAAGACATGTTGATATTCATAAATTAAAACAATAATGATCATAATAAAATATTATATTATATAAAAAATAATATTCATAATTAAAACATTTCAGCATACTGGATGTATTTCTTAATATACTAACTATCTTAAAGGACTTCATTTACAGATTTCACAGAAAAATTGTTGAAATGAAAGAAAATAAATTTATTTGATTTCAACTAGGGATGTAACGAATATTCAGCAAGTATTCAGCCCTTTTGCCGAATATTCGACCTGGCCGAATAAATTCATGATAAAAAAATTTTTTAATGTACTTTTAAATATATTTAACAAAGAATATTGCAGAATTACATTTCAGTACATTTATTATTAAAAATTCTAACAGTCACTTAATTTTAAGTTGAATAGTATGTAAAAAATATTATTTATATCAGAGGGGTATGTAAAATATAATTTATATATAATGTTATAATGATACATATAATTATATTTTTACTTTCTCGTATACAAAGAGAAAGTATTGTAATCGTCAAAAAATTCGAACTTGAGATTTTGACGGATCTCCACGTTTTAGACCTCCCCGAGTCCGAAAAACACAATTTTGGAATTATGTCTGTGTGTGTGTGTCTGTCTGTGAACACGATAACTCGAAAAATATTAGAGCTACGGGGATGAAATTTGGTATGTGGTCTTTAAACATAATTTGTAGGTTTCTATCAAATTTTGGACAAAATCCGTCAACGGGAAGTCTGTCTATCTGTATGTCCGCAGTCATGTGAACGCTATAACTCAAAAACTTGAATAGGTAGATGGATAAAATCTGGTACACAGTTTTATCGTCATGAATGTAGGTCCGTATAAATTTTTGGGCCAAATCCGTCGAAAAGGGGCGTTCAAATTACATATTCAATTTCTTTTAATCCGATTCTTATGCGCAAAGTACTGGTAGCAATCTGTTATTGTTTTAAATTTTATTAACAACAATAAATAATGTTTTCAAACATAAATTGTACCGATTTTTTTATTGTTGTAAATAAAATTCAAACCGATCTCATTATTTCAGGAAATCTTTTATTTACGCGCTTTTGCAATTGCTACGATTGTGGTAGTATAAATTGTTTTCTTGGGAATTCAATTCCAAAGCGGAATTTTCGCTTTAGTATTCATTGCATTGCCTATTTTATCGCACCTGCTTCAAAGTAATATTTTTTTGAAACGTGGCAACAGATATTTGATTTCAGGTTTGTTTGTTTGTTTCACTTTTTCGTATACAGGGAGAAAGTATTGTAATCGTGAAAAAAAAAATTCGAACTCAAGATTTTGACGAATCTCCAATTAGAAAGTATACGAGAAAGTTTAGGGGAGACACTCCCGCTGGTATTTAATGCACAAAGTTGCATTAAACACAATCTCTATTCGCACTGCTTGACTATTCACAGGAATCGACACATGACTTTATTAAGTGTTACTAATTAAGTTAAATTTTACAACAATAACAGATTGCTACCAGTACTTTGCGCCTAAGAATCGGATTAAAAGAAATTGAATGCCCCTTTTCGACGGATTTGGCCCAAAATTTACTACGGACTTAATTACCATCAATCTTCAAAAAATCTTAAAACACAATTTTGGAATTATGTGTGTCTGTGAACACGATAACTCGAAAACTATTAGAGCTACGGAGATTAAATTTGGTATGTGATCTTTACACATAATTTGTAGGTTTCTATCAAATTTTGGACAAAATCCGTCAACGGGAAGTCTGTCTATCTGTATGTCCAAAGTCATGCGAACACTATAACTCAAAAACTTGAATAGCTAGATGGATAAAATTTGATACACAGTTTAATCGTCATAAATGTAGGACCGTATAAAATTTTGGGCCAAATCCGTCAAAGGGCTGATTGTCTGTCGGTCTATATAATCCCTTTTTTTGTATCTCATAAGCCCTTTGACTTAGATAAATAAAACTTGGTATCACGTATGCTAACATTAATTATAGATCTGTGCCCAAATTTCGTTCAAATCGATTAAAAAACAGGTGTTCAAATTGCATATTTAGTTCAAAACGCACATTGCAACTGTGTGTTGGCGAGAGTCAATATAGTTGGCTTTTGAGCTTGGCGGTCTACAAAGGAAATTGTAGCTTCGGACGAAATTATGGTAACCCCCTGAACCCGACTGACATTCTCCAGATGGAAGGTATGGTGAAATCTTGCGTGTTATTTGTATTAAGATTTCGTTCTCAAAAACTTTATAAATAAAGTTGTGATACCTCAGCGCGCTTAAAAATTGAGAACTTACGCAATTTTTTTAATTGTTATCATTTTCCTTTTACACATAATCATAAAAATGGGCGCAGGTCATTTTAAAATTATAATGACTCAGAGTTTAGGAAGCAAACGGGACAAATAGTATACGGGACGTATGGCAACCCTAGTTAGAGGGAAAATGACACCTTTTTGGGAAGGGCGTATACATACGCCCTTGGAAGGCTAAAAAATACCTTCTTCAATTTGTTACTACCCATGTAACTACGCCCACTGCTTTGGGTTGCAATAAAATTACTTATAGCAGGGATTCGCCTTGGACATGCCCATTCCTTAGGATAGGGAAAGAGATGCGAAACAATAAAGGTGTATTATGTAGGATCAGGAGTAAATCGCGTAAGGCTGGTCATTCACGACCACTCCTCGCCACGAAATCCATCCACTGTGAATCATTCCAAACCCCATCAGTGAACGTCTCGTTAGAGTACACCCAAAACCTTTTCCTTCCCTCCCATATAGGGAAAAATGGGGTAAAACAGGGTAGCTAAGGTTCGAAGGCCTGTTGGAGCTAAAATATTCGACAATGAGTTTGTCAAATTTTATTAAAATATTTATTGTTTAATGTAGTACAATACATCTTTCCTGAAAAGTCGCAGTTTCATTACTTTTTCATCAAGGATTTTTTTATTAAAAAAAAGTCAAACTACCTGGGGGTAAAACAGGGTACACATGTTAACTCTTTGAGAAATTAGGAAAACAGCAGATGCCTTCTTTCTCCGCGCTACTGCAGCTTTCGTCGGGGTCTAAGATATAGGGGAAAGTAGGGTGAAAAAGGGTAGCTAAAATATTCGAGTTAGAGCTTGACAAATTTTATTAAAATATTCATCGTTTATCGGAATACAGTATATTTTTCCAGAAAAGTCACAGTTTCGTTATTTTTTTATCTATGATTTTTTTTTTTATATAAAAAGAGTTAAACCATCCGAACTGAGTAAGCATGTTAAAGTTATGGGAAATTAGGAAAATTCGATTTTCAGTGGAAAAAGTTGCAATCATTTTTATTTTATAGGACAATTAACGAATATTAGTTACAAAATTCACATGTAAAGCACTTGTCTTCTTCCTCCGCGCCACTGCAGCTTTCGCGGGCCAGTTTTTACATTAGATTAACCCTTCTTTTTTATTTAAATTAGAAAATACAAAGTTAAAATATAAACAATCAACATCTGATGTGTTTTTATCGTCTTCATCGGAGGAATCATCTATATCGACTGTCCCGGTTTTACCCCGAGTGCAGAGATTATAAGAAACGAAATAGAACAGCACATTTATAGGAGTGAATCCTTATTGCTTGATAGGATATAAATCCTTAGTAAATGCATAATAAGTTCATCTAAATATAGTTTTTATAACTGTAATGATTTTTAAGTGAAGACAGTTTAAAATCCAACGAACATTAGAAAGTTGGCGTCTTAAAACAAATAAACATTCACACACGCAATGCATTCAACAGCTACAACAAACCACTATGACTGTTCCTTTTTCTTGGCTAGTCGAGTGTAATTCATTATCTGTCTGCTAGATAGGAAAAATAATAGCGCCAGAATAAAGGGTACCCGGTTTTACCCCACTCTCCCCTACCTTACCTACTTCCCACCGGATTTTCGCATTCACGGGCCGGCAGCTCTCATTCCAAATGACGTAGAGTGACGGAAATTGGGAAAGGTTGAATATTAAGCCGGCCATTCACTTCACAGATAAACTGGATATTTTGGAACGGGAGAAGGAAAAAGCCATAAAAATCTATGGAAATCAGCCAAATGACTTGTGGTGGTTGGAATTCCGTCTGGACTGAAATCGGAGTGAAAAACGCTGGAGTTTAAAGTCTCGCTTCAGAGGGACCTTGAAAGAAGCTAGCGAAAAGAACAATGCCTTGCGTAGATTGAAGCCTCGCTTCGAGGGTAGCATAAATTAAAAACTGCTGACTGGGGGAAAATCGAAGATCGATTAACAAGCAGCTGTAGAGAGGGAAATAAGATCGCTCCCCCCTATCTCCGTTCAGAGTTAGCGTCCTTTTAAATATCAAGTGAATGGCGTGCCTGTATTTTTCGATTAAAATGGGTGAAAAAAACTGGGCTTAGGACAAACGGCGTGCCTGTATTTTTCCGATTAAAATGGGTGAAAAAAAACTGAACTTAAGACAAATGGCATGGCCATCCCTCAAGTGAATGGCCGGCTTTAGACCATCCACTCCATGCCACGCCAATTCTAACTGGTTCCTATACTCATACCCGGTTTTGGCGTGGAGTGATCGTGAATGACTAGTTTCGTCATCAGTTAAGGGGTTTTAATTTCGGCACAATGTCGTTCTCGGCGTTAAAGAGAGTAAAGAATTATTTATGATCTAGTTAAAAACTGAACAGTTTAATTCCCTCTTCGTGCGTCAAATAGAAATAACGCAGTCTGTAGAAGTCATCCATTTCTTTGCATTGTCGCAATGGCAAGGTCTCGATTTTGGGATCCAAGGAATCTAGGCTCGAAACCAAAAATCGGACGTGATGCCAAGGTCAAACATCTTTCTGCTGCTGTGGCGAGGAAGTTTGGAGAGGGCGTGCCCGGTCAGATGTCGTGATCTTCATTTGATCATGGGTCGAAATGACGAGTTTCGTCCCAAATAGTCTTCTTGCTGTTTCTAAACAGGACATTAAGTAACTGAACTAAATCACTTCTTTATCAAGAAAGTTTGTTGTGTGGCATTAGTGATCTAAGATGACATACAAGATTATCAACTGTGTATACATTTGCAAGAAAAGATGGCAGCTCCCACCATTATGTGAAACCAATCTAGGGAGTTATGGAGTTGGTTTTGAAATAAAGATTTTTGTGAAATAAATGATGGTGTTTCTTGGGTTAATCAGATAAGAAATTTTAAGAATTGCATATAATATCTTTGCGTTTTGTTTCTTATAATGATTATTAAATGTTATATAAATGTATTAAACTATATTTGGATACAATTATAAAATAACCATTAAAAGTGGGAGAGAAAAAATAATTTTGCAGTAATATTGCCTAATAGCTCTTTAAACTTTTAACAACTTATTTCTATTTTTATGTTGACTTTATGAATCTTGAACAAACAATGAAATCAGAGACCTGACTTTCTTGCTTAGTACATAAACAAAATAGAAAATTATCCATTATTTAAAGAATATTGAAATGTACAAGATTTTTTAATCCAACGAACAAACTTTTAAAGAAACATAACACACAATTTAGAAATATGAATGTGTTTTAATGGAAATTCTTTATATCCTTATATTTTAGAGATTCAATGTAATTTATTCACTCTTTTTATGCCACGATACAATTAACAGAACTTATTCTAAAAGTGATTTTTTAAAAAGGAGCTCAGATTATGTTAAATTTTGTTCAAAAGGAGGGAAAAAAAACCTGATCAGAACAAATATTAAAAATTGTAGAGTTGAGTTGCAGTTTCCTCCTGTAGGTCATTTAAATCACCTGAACATCAGTTTCATTGCATAAAATATGTAAAAAAATATAAAAATTTAAAGAAAGAATAAAGATTATATCAAAAGGAACCTGATCTGGCTTCCAGGCTGGAGGATTCTCAAATACTATCACATCCTTTTGAAATTTATTTTTGTCTTGTATTTTTTTTTGAAATGTCTTCTTTTCCCATTATTTTATTTTTACATTTTGTAGTCATCAAATAAGTTTGATCAGCATTTAATGATTCATTACCTACGATAATTATTTAATTATCAGAGAATTATTATTGGTGCAAACTACACTCTAGAAGTATTATAGAATTATTTTTCTCTTTTTTTAAAAAAAAATAAAATTGACTGAATAGTTTAATAAAATATCACTTAAAAAGGCAAAGTAAGGATTCATTCAAAAAATAAGTATACCCAAAGTACCAATAAAAAATATCTGGCTTGACATGAAGAGTTTAACCATGTATTTTAAAGATATCAACTAGGCATATATCTCATTTTTTTAGGCTTATAAAAATTTGCAGAAAAAAACTGTAAAAATTTTGAAATATTTTAAATATTAATTTTGCCAGGAATTTTCCCAGTGGTGTGGAAGCTTGGAGAAGGGGTGCCAGCTCAGGTGTCATCTGACTGCAGTTCAAAATTATGAGGTCTGTTTTAAAACAGCCGTTATATTGCTTCCAAATAGGGCATTAATATAACTTGGCAGAAATTTCACAAAAAAGAAGTAAAAAAGTCAACATTACTAACGCAAACTCACAAAAAAATAAAATTATTAGAAAATGAAAATGTCAAATTATATGGTCTGTTTTAAAACAGCCATTATAATTCTTCCAAATAGGGCATTAATATACTTGCAGAAATTTCAACAAAAGTAAAAGTCAAGCTGTACTAACTTAAAACTCACAAAAATTAAATATTGAGAAAATGAAATGTAAAAAAAGCAAATATTATAATAATCTTATATGTTTACTCATCAAGTAATCAATTATAATCCTCAGTTTTGATTACTTAACATGCGATATATTTCTCATTTTCCAATACTGCTGAACAAACAATTACCATTAGTTTCATTTTCCTTTTTTTTTTACAATTTCCCGTCTAAACTTCTATGTTTAAACCTCTTAAAGTATCTTAGTTTCTTTCTCTTATCAGAATACAAAACAATATAATTACTTTGTATCTTAAACTAGAAGCCTTGACTGAAATGAGATCACATGGATAAATTTTTGAGGTCAAGTGAGAATATTTAAGACTTCTGTCAGATTCTTAAACATTTGTACAAATTCTATGCTTCAGAAAAACAACCTTGATCTAAATTATTTAATACTTAAACTACATAAATATAATAATTTTTTTATCATTGATTAATGTTCCATGGTATATTTTATTCCATTATGTACAATTGGAGTTGAAATTATTATTTTGTTTTCTCCATAGACAGACTTGCTGAACAATCTACAGCTGAAAGGATTACTGAGTGTCAAGAAATTTAATATGTCCTGATATAGCAAATCATTCTTAAAAAAAGTTTTATATGATCATCAGTAACCAGGTGGATAAAAAATAGTCCAGTCTTGACTTGTCCTGAAAAAAAAAAAAAAGCATACTGAAAGAATGCTTCACATCAGTCAAAGGGTTTATTTTGAAATTAGCCATTACATATTGAACAGAGAAAGAAAATCAAGTTAAATCTTTAAATACATTATTCTAGTCATCACAACTATCTATCATCTCTACAAGCTGATATCTGTGAGAATAATTCTAAATCAAAATAAATGTACTTTATTTTAACATTACAAGTGATAAGTAACTTATTAGGTAAATATACTATTCTCTTATCTTTCTATATGATGGTAAATACATATTCTCTACATGCGACATTTTATAAAATTTCTATAATTTGATTGATTTCATAAATACCTAGAAACCTTTCAGTATCTTTCTTTAAATTTCACAATGCTTCTCAATTAGTTCCATAATTATTAGAATTTGACTAAAGTGTGCCAAGTAAACTAACCTTGCACAGTAAACTGGCAATATATTTTTTTCCCACTAGTTTTTTTCTATATATAGGTTGCTATAATGGATCACTTTTATTCCCTTTGAATCTGGTACCAACAGTTTTTCTCAGAAACAACTGCCATCAAACTAACACAAAATCACAAATGGTAATAATATTCTTTGCAATTTAATTTTCTACACTTTTCTAATTTCTTGTAACATTCAACAAAAAGGAGTTAACATCTCATTCAATTTTTGTTTAAGGAAATTCATGTGTCCATTTTCAGAAATGACAATATTCATTATTTTTTTTTTTGGGAAAATCATTGGACTTAATTCATTTTCTACTCTACATGACTGCTGCACAGCTAGTCTTCACTCTGTAATACTTTTGGCATGAACTTCAAGCAGGAATATCACAAGATTCAAACTTATGATGTAGCATTAACGAAAACACATGAAAATGCTCTTGCTTCTTCAATAAATTTAGGGAATGTAAAATTGCAAGGAGGATCTGACATAAGTAAAGATTTTTTAAGATCTGTAGCTAAGTTTATATAATTTATGTTTAAGAATAAAATCAATACTTGGGATACAAGATGAATTGCCATATACCATTAGTAGAATGATGACTAAATCAAATGATTGTACCAGCGAAGCCATCACTTATGTTATAGATCTGTAAAAACTTGTTATTTTTAAACAGACAATTTTGCATGATCTAATAATCTTATATTTCTTCAGTATTATTTCTAATCAGGCTATTACGTATTCCTGGCTTTAGAGATATGAATAATATGGTGTTTAACATAACAAATTTTAGAGATCTAATAAAATTTACACACTACATTCCCACTCTGGTCCCTAAACCCTATCATTTAGTACACAAAATATAATCTACTGGACTATCTACTTTCTTCTCCATAATTTCCATCAATGTCAATAGCCTAGCAAGCAAAATAATATATATAAGTGCTAGAGCAGATAGAGATCTTAGAATGTGTCCAATTTCAGAGCTGAATGTAAATATGGTTGCAACGGCGGCAATAATCG
>BGPR01054759.1:0-10148 GCA_013235015.1 Araneus ventricosus
GCTTTATAATTACACACAAATATTACGTAGAATCCATAAGCATCTCAGGTATTCTATGCCTGCTTAGATGAATGAAAACGACAGCCCCTTTCCAAAACAGGAGAGGACATCTTATTATATAGCAATAAATAAATAATTAAATGCGACCCTTAAGGGGTTAACGAAATTCCAGAGTAATCAATTTAATCTGTATTGTGAGATTCCAGTCTAAAATGATTTACAGGTTCTTAATAATTTCAATAAGTGAAAAAATAGCATTAGTTAACTAGCGAAAAGTGTTTCATGTCTTTTTTCCAATAGGACTCTCTCAGGCTAGGGACTGATTGGCTTTAGAGCCGAAGAGTTACACCCGGCCCCCCCCCCCCACAACAACTTAAAACTAATTTGAGAGTCCTAAACATACATTTACAAACGAGTAAAATGTTGAGTAATATTATAAAAAGGAATGAAATTGATTATATCTTCATGAAAGTAGCAAAAATCACATAAAATATTGCTTTCACTGGTTTAAAACTGTCTGTACAATAAGGTTGCTCACCAGTGGTTAAGTAAGATGAGCCGTGGCTTGGATAAGGAACATAGAGGAAGAAGGTTTTATCCTCAGTCTGTGCTCTTAAGCCCTTAACCGGTCAATCTTATTACCAGAAGCGTAGACAAGAAAGGCATATTTTTTGCTGTATAAATTCTCGTTTGTGTTCTTCACCAGTTTTTTTTTTAAACCTTCAACGAAAGACCCGGATGGAAAGCATTTCAATGACATGGGTAAGCCACTCCATCTATTGAAAAATACTGATAGTGTTGTTACGAGAATTAAAAATTCAGCAAACCGGAAAAGGAAAGGAGAAAAAATCGATGGCCGTATGCCGTTTGGGCCAACTTTGGGTAGCATGAACATCGTACGAGCAAACCGGTTAAGGGTTATTTAGTTTTACTCAAAACAGTGTGGACCGATGTGCGCTTTAACAATGAATTACTCGCTGCGAATGGGTTGGTTGCTGAAGGTTTTTCTCCAAGAAAACCACAAATGTGAACCGGTTTCCCTTGAAACTCTCCCAGGGAGGTAATCTACCACCATACATAGGAGCCAAGTCAGACTTCATTCTTAGGTGATACATAGGTAGCAACAAAAGATGCGACATTCCCTTTTATCATGAGTCGTTGACTCATGGACTTGGGTACAATACGTGCCATACTGTGGAATATACGTGGAAATTGAGGAGAAAATACTACCACTGGTTTCTCCTGCAAAACGTGCAAGTGATTCCAGAATTTAACTGGCGTCACGTAAAACAAGGACTTACTCATTTGAGCTTCTGTCATGACAGAGAGAGCTTTTTCGGAGAAATTATCAACTATTAGAATATAAAGATCCTTTTAGATGATTATTACACTATGGGATATATCCCATTGATGTATGTTTTAAAAAGCCTTAAATTAGTCAACGATTTTCATGCAACAAATTATTAATTTTTAATTTTTAAAATGCTGCAATTACTTAAAGATATATATTTCTTTGTATTTAGTGTCTCCCAACTGATGAATGGTGCAAGTAAGTATAATTGCTATTCAAGCTTTATAAATTCAAACCAGTTTTTTTATGCCAGACCTATTCAAACATAAAAAAAGATTTTTCAGTGGGTAGCGAAAAATATTTGATAGCTACTTGTGAAGTTTCGGAATATATTTTTGTTCGCTTTTTTTTATGCGGTCCCTACCTACCGCACATGAACAGTAGGTATATTTCTGAATCTTTGTTAGTTTCACAGAAGAGTGAATGAATAGGTTCATGCTAGGGAATGCTCCGCTGTTAGCTTATTTAAATTCACGAAAGCAAACTGAGAAATTGTTTAAAAATCCAATACTAATAATTGAAATTCCAGGAACATTTCTGCTACTTTGAAATATTTTTATTTGGCATTGGTTTATTAACGTTTTTGATGAGTGATTCATTAACGTTTTTTGAATTGATTCATTATTATCCTCGTATGCTGTGTGATTTGAAAGTCCTTAGCAACTTCAGAATCAATAATTTGCAAACGAATGAAGATGATAAGATGCCGTTTTAACAGAAAGGGCGGAATGTTGTTTTTTTTTGTCACGGAACCATAATTCAATAGAAAGGAAAGTTTACAGTTTAAACCACCGCATGATTCTGCAAATTGGTGGTGCTATGCGTCACTTCAGACAATGAGCGGAATAACGCCGTGCACGGGTTCAGTGTGTCATTCTCCATTCAGGAACACAGCTATCGAACTAGGAACCACTTTTTTCCTAGCAGTAAAGCTACAATTTTGGTGCTCATGTTCTATCAATTCAGCAGAAATGGCACTTAATGCTGCGAAAAATGTAACTGCGTTTCTGACAGCTGAACTCCTGAATGGAGGATGACACTCTATTGTCGGATTATGTTACTACGGCCAATGTCTTTTCCTATTATTATTATTATTACTAGCCACCTTCGGCCACCAGCTTGTTCCCAGGAATATGATTTCAATTGAATCGTGCATCATTTTGTATTCATGGTTCTCTTAAAACCGTAATTTTAAACTTCAGATTGTGGCAGATATTTAACCCATGTTCTATTAATGACCTTGTACCTGTTCTGTTCATTTTCTATATAGATGTCCCTAATGGAGTCAAATAACTGACCATGTCCTATCTTCACTTTCTTATTCCTCTTGTAAAATATGCATTTGCAGCGGCATGTTAGTTGGATTAAAACATGCTGAAATAAAGAATGAAAACATAGCAACCATAACCTTTCAGCTTATATTTCTTAATAAAAGCAAAGAAATATGTCGGAGAGCATTGTTTACAGATTTCAAAAACATTGTGGTGAAATAAAATATGAAAACAAAATGTATTAGGATATTATCTTAGATTACAACAATGAAAGAGAAATACACAATTAAATATGTGTTTAAACAATGAAAACAGTTTGAGTTACGTTGCAACAATGAAAAGTATTGTCGTAAAGTACGCCAAAAATATTCTTAAAAAATTATTAAAATTAAAAAAAAATTTACTGCAACTTAATTGATAGCATTGAGATGGTAATTTTGTGCACTTTCAGAAGGTATAAAAATGATTTTTATGCTGTTATATTTCCGGAAGTTATTACGGAAAAACATCAAAATTTCGCTTAATTTTTAATTAATTAAAATTCTAATTAAATTTTCAAAAAAGGGCTCCAAGCTGCACATTCCCATACGACAATGTATGTCTCTGCCAAATTTCGTAGCTCTAGGTCCAGCGGTCTGCCTTTTACAGCCCCAACACACACATTCTCCTTTATTATTAGTAGAGATTAATTCACCAGAAGGAAATCGATCAGATAAAGTTTACGGTTATACAAAACCCTCTCAGCGTACAAATGAATTGCAGAAATTAGAAAAAATACAACAACAACAATAATTAAAACATAAAAGTTAAATGAAAAATTCTGCAATGAATGTCCTAATTGCTGGTGGAAGGGAGAAAAGTCTTTCTTAATCAGTTATGATATCATGCCTTCGTTCATGTAGGAACTTCTTAACATTCATGTGTCGTGCCAGGGATCTTTTGCTTTGAACAATATTTTCACACCACGTCAAAAGGTTTTCAGCACTGGACTTAGTGAAATGAAAGGGTTGTGTCACTGTTGCGTAGTGGTTTGGATCACCTTCATTACCGCAAACGCAATGATCGTGAACATAAACCGAATCTGTGAAGATAGGTCACGAAAGGGCCGTGTCTTGTGATGAATTGATTTATTTTTGAATTGAATGAGGCTCGATTAATGTTAACTTGAGGTACAAAAGGAAGGTTTGCCGTCCTGTTTCCGAAAGGTTTCATCTATCCCGCCAGATTTCAAGGGAAAGCTTTCGTTCCGGCAACTGCAGAGTCATTTAGTGTTTAAAATTGAAAATTATGCTACCAATAAATTCTGGTTGCATTACAAAAACCACGTCTTCTTTCCCATCCTTTCAATACAAAAGGCATCATTTTTTTCATTCCTTTGCGAATTATTGCTTTATAAATTTTCTCCGGACTTCTGAATCGCCTTGAAAAGAAAGAGAATTTAGAGGGCAATGATTTTCAATGTTAAAAGTCGGCTTTTTCTAATAGTAACTTTAATTTAAAATTACTGAATGTTCGCTTAGAAAATTTAAATCTTTGCGGTAAACTAGGTACCAATGGAAGCATAAATTACATATGAAATCTATTGCTTCAATGATGAAAAAAGCGAAGATATTATTAATTGATTTGTTTTTTATATTTTAGGCGTTCACGCATCAAGTTGACCATCATTTTTAATAAATTCCGTCTCACAAGATTTGTTTACCAGCCGAAGTTTGCAGTAAGTATTACTTTCTTCAGAGGAAAGACGGGCAGACATAAAGTTTTCAGCTCTATCAACGTGAAGAGATAGGTTATATCCTCGTACGTTATTGCAATAAAGAAACCAGCCTTAACTTTAGTGACAATCCAAGTTGATAGTATATGGAAAACTACTAGCTACCGCATCATCAACGAATGTCGTGACACGAGTCCATACATGTCTTAGAGCTATGAAAAAAGCTTCTGTGAAAGTGAAAACCTTCCTCTTTAATTATAGTTCCATTCATATATTTCATTTACTTTTGAATTATCCAGTTCTAATCCGGAATTATTGATTTCACTGTAATGATACACTGCGATATAGTTCCTGATATACACTGATTATAGTTCCATCTTCGCTGCCGGCTGGGCTCCAGAACATAATAAACTGGTGAATATCCATACTGATAGTCAGTCCTCAATAGATGCAATTAAGAGCACAGAGCCCAAATCAGAGTTTGTAAATAGTATTAAAGAAAAGATTTATAGCTCCAGACTGTTGGTTAGCTTGACCTGGGTGAAAGTTCTTGCCGGTAACCCAGGTAACGAGCGGGCCGACCGTCAGGCAAAACTGACCACCACAATAGGGCAGTATTTGGATCTTCCTGCCCCATATTCATATGTCAAATTGAAAATCAAACAGTTTATAATTCCTGAATGGGAAAATTATTAGAACCAACACAACTCAAGTTCTATTATTAGAGTCAGAACATTCATGGACAAAGTGGCCAAAAAATCTTTAATCGTTAATAAATATTTAATATATTTTCTTAGTGGGCATGGTCCTTTTCCGGCCTATTTACAGAGATTTCATTTATTGAATTCTCCAAGTTGTTCTTGTGGTCAGGTGGGCGATGCAGATCATTATTTATTTGACTGCACGCTCACCAAAGAATTCCACCTCAAGAAGCCTGCAGAGCTCAATAAAAAGATATGGTTTTAAAAATTTAATGCATAATAAAATTGCAATAAATAAATTAATGAAAGCATATACTATTAGCAACAACATTTGTGATTCACTAAAGACTTCGGAGTGAAATTGCTTTTAAATTTTTTAAAGATATCTTTACTCTTTTACCGTAACACCACTGATTAAAAAATTTTTAGTGGGTTGTCCCTGCGCCCTACCCTAAGTTTTTAACACTTTATTTACGTAATTAAGTTTAACTGATTATATTGCTTTTAGGTTAATCCTGGACTTATTAAAATGTTTTAGTGTCCAACATTTTATTGGGCATTCGCCCTTGGGGGGTCCCGGTCGGTGGCCTTGTTTTTGCTCTTCTTGTTTTTGGGAATTTGGTGCTTCGGTTCATGTATTTTTATTGTTTGACTGACGTGTACTTAGATGTATTTTATTCTTTTCTAGACTGGTGCGAGACCACGGGGTCTATTTTTGATGCTCTTTTGTGGGTTTTTAAATGATATTTTACAAAAGTTTTATTGCCTCCTTCTTTTTACTGGTGTCTTGTACTGCGCTTGTGCTTTTGATTTGCTCATTTGGATGCATAGTGAGGGCTCCTCTTTTGAGTGTTTTGAATATTTTTAAATTTGGTTCCAGATCTGTTGATAAAAATCAAACAGAATTCAAATTATTTATGGTTCTCTCCAAGTGTAATATCGATTCAGTGGCGTACTTTTAAATTTCTTTTTTTCCTCTTGTGAGTATGTTTTAGGTTAATTTATTTACTATTTTGTTATTGTCCCCTTTTTGCAATGTTTGTAACGTTCTGTGTTGTGTTTGTGATGATTTTGTGTGTTATGTCATATTGATATTTTTGTATTGCTGTTATATATTTCCCCACCGGTCTGCTAAAGGCCTTACACCCTTTCGGGTAGGCCGGACCTATGTGGATTTTAAATAAACAAAATTATAGTTCCATTCAAATATTTCATTTACTTTTGAATTATCCAATTCTTATCCGGAATTATTGAATTCATTGTAATGATACACAGCGTAACTTTACTCGTACTATCAACTTGAGTTGTCACTGACTATAGAATATGACATTTGGAAGAAAAATCTATTTACACTGCATCCCCTTACTTGAAAGTGCGCCCTGTCTGGTTATATGACGATAATATAACAGATGACTTTATGTTTCTACCAGTTCCCATGATGGAGAGAATAAAATTCGTTAATGGTTTTATTTAAAAATAAATATAACATCATTTTGGAAAAAAGCTAAACAGGCGGGTTTGTTACAGGCTGGAACAAATTAAATCTATTGCATTGTTTTGTTATTACTCTTCAAAAGAAATATCATTAAAAGTATGTTTTTCAAAGAATCAACGGAATCTGGATATTGACAGTTCTTATGAGCCGTTACAATTTACAAATATCTTTTAGCATTCAATCCTGATTCATATTATTATCTATGAAACAATTACAGGCATTTAAATATCGACTGTGATTCCATAAAAATTTATTTGGCCAGCGAAGGCCTAGCGGTCAGGTCTAGTCCTCGAGGCCAGAGGGTTCCAAGTTCGAAACCCGATTTCACTGTAGATCCGCCGTGTAAGCAGTCCTGGTGCACGTTAAATCTGATGTCATGGGTCAAAAGTCTTCCTACTGGTGTGGTGCGGAAGTTTGGACAGGGAGGTATCAGCTCAGGTGTCGCCCTCGGTCTCTGACCGCGGTTCAAAATTGTCCTCGAGTTGTTTCCAAACGGGACGTTAATATAACAATATAACTAAACTAAACTAACAAGCTTATTCAAATTTGCTGTTTGATGAAAAGATATGTAAGACTTCATTTAAAAAAACGAAATCCTTTAAAAATTTTCAAAATTACTTTTTAATAAATGTCATACTGCTTTTATTGCACAATTTTGATCAATCTGATTAATGTTCATGATCAATGACTTTCACGTGGCTTTCTAATCTGTCCATATATTTTCTCAATGTAAAACTTGAATTACCGGAACTTTCAGAAGCATAGTGATCGGATCAATTTTTTCGTAATTTGAAAAGTTTTTTTTCTTTCTTTTTTTTTGCCAGTGTGCCTTCACGAAAACCTAAACTTAAAAATTGTGTCAAAAGACGGAATACTAACCATATTATCCGAAATCTTTCTCTAGGATGTATGAAAGCTTTCAGTGCAGATAGTTTCACGTGCTACTGACATCCCATACTTATACCTCTTAAACCACCTGATGCCTATTTATAGGGAATGCTAAAGAAAAAAGCATTAATTTGTGATGATTCTATCAAAAACTGTATACCCATTCTGCAAGAAGATAATCTTCTTTTGCAGTTGTTTGCAGTAACATTCGCTCAGGGATATGTTGTGAACAACATGAATACTGTCTGCAGCAAAATTGTGAACACGTTACACAATCATTACATTGTAATTGAGAATGATCATTACTTTGGAAAAGAAAGAAATTTTTCTATTATTTCTACAAAATAATGATGATTATATTCAAAGAAAAAATTTATAGTAATCACGCAGATGAATATAATTAATATTAAAAAAAGCGAAAAAATTTCCAACATATGAAAAGTAAAAAAAAAAAAAAGAAAGAGAGGAAAAAAGGTAATGTCTCTCATAATTAGAAGTGCTTCTTAAATAGATCACGGTGTAATGAAAAGGCACTTTGGATCTGTTTAGGTGCCATTATCCTTTGATCTTTTATCCCATCCTTTAGGTGTTATCTATCCTATTAAAATCCGAATGTAAACAAACGTATGTATCTATGTCCGACCAACTTCTCACGAACTACTGAATGCTGAAACGAGTCGAAAATACCAAAAGGTGGGATATAATCCAAGGAATACGTTTTGACCATTGACATTCCAAAACCATAATTAGTTAAAAAGATATTAATTAAAAACGTCGAAATGAATGAATTCACAACGCTGCCATCTAGTGGCAACTTTAACAACCGAATTTCTTGCTTTGTTTACTGATAATTTTGACATCCGAAGTTCTTGCATTTTTTGTTTATTTATTTAACGAAACCTGGTTTTAATTTGTATAAAAAGTTTTTTTTTCTTTTTAGCAAACTTCCCTGTTTTTATTTATAAAAATATATTGAAAAAAAAATAGTTTTATTGCATTTTTTTCTTCTTTTTTGAAATTTTAAAATTTCGTCGTTTTAAGCCAATAATTTCCGAAAGAATTGATGGACGAAAATCTACCTTGACGATAAACTTAATATGTATGTTTTATTTTGTTCCAGGTTTTAAATGGATTAATTATTCTGTTCAGGCTTTAAATATTCATAAAAATAAATTCAGGTTGAAATTATTTTTATTCGTTTGATTAATGAAAGTTTATTAAGTCCAAATTATTTTAATTCCATGAAGCTTATCATCATTTAAGCAAACCTATAATTTTCTAATTAGTTTTTTGTAAATTCTTTTTCCTATTAAACTTAGCATTGTCGTCCCAAGCAGGAAAAAATGTAACATGTATTGGTGAATTGTATATTTTTATTTCTGGGTCTTAGGTTACCTACAGTCCAGGCCTAGCATTTTTCAGCGTGGAAGTTAGAATTTGCTTTTTCTCAATAGCTCCCTCAATTTTTGCATTTAATTAACTTTTCTTTCTTGTTGAGTTGTGTTTAAACATTTTGCAACTGTTTCTTTCATTCAAATAATCTTTTTCAGCGTCGTTATTTCTAAAGTAGGCCTATTTTTGATAGTCGATTATTCGAGATAGGCCGTGCAACGCCGGGCCACGCAGCTAGTATCCTTTAAAACATCATTAAAACTCCTCCATACGACCTTCACATGTGAAACCTCCAGGTTCGGGCATCTCTGGGATGTCCCCAACTTCCCGTGAAGAACTCATTTCCGTAGACAGGGATTGCCAATCTTTGTCCCCCTCGCGTACCCCTTAATTAGTCTGTTTAATTTCGCGTACCCCCAACTATCATATCCCCCCTAGCCGTCCATAAGCTTAAGAGTGAAATGTCTGGAATTTATAACATTTGCAGGACTTATTTTTGATTTTACATTTTATTCCATTTTTACAATAATATAGGTTCAAGGTCAGAACAGATGAAATCAGTATTGTAATAATTTCGCATTAACTCATAAGGATAGATAAAAATTACACTCCCTTTTGATTTCTTATTTTGAGGGTAGAGTTAGCACTTACACGACTTCTACTTTTTACTCGATTGAGGAAACAAAATTATGTAACATATTTAATCCCTTATGTTTTCGTGTGTCCGCCATTACCGACTTAGAGTTCGCTTACCCTCATCTGGTCCTTCACGTACCCCCAGGGTACGCGTATCACAGGTTGGGAACCTCTGCCGAAGAACAAGAGAGTAGATTTGGGCGGACATTCGGTATTCCCTCATTAGTGCATTGCATATACAGTAAAACACCGGTTAACCGAAACCCGGGTTATCCGAAATGCCTCTGAAATCGCTAATCCATAAAACATATACTGTACTGCGCGGAAATAATCGCGAATGCGAGACATTTTTACAACGAAATCCCCACTCTTTTCTTTTAAGCCTCTCCAAGAAGGCCAGTGATTAATTTTAGAATGCTAAAATTAAAATTAATTGTTATTAATTTTAATTGCGCCCGAGCTCTCCGATACGAATATTGTGTCCGACGGAGGATTAACTTTAAGAAAGAATATTAGTGTAGCCTCAAAAAATTGAGTTCGCGTTTTCACACTCAAAACATTTCAGAAAACTTGTAATTAGATACAATAGATGTTCTTGGCTTCATCGAAAAATCTTTATCGAAACGCCCCCCACCCGTTTTGTTTTGTTAACCGGGGTTGTACTGTATTTCCATTTTCATTTTCTTTCGCGTTTTAAGGA
>BGPR01054760.1:0-10148 GCA_013235015.1 Araneus ventricosus
ATCTTCAGGATGGAAATTGATTTATACCTTTGTCCTTTTCTGTCATTATTTACTTTAATTTTTTTTGCATGTTGCATACTTTGATTCATGCTTCGAGCAAATAATTGCACACCTTTCAAAGTTCAGTTTAATAAAATTAGATAAAGTTTTAAGAGAAGGTGTATTAAATTTCCTTTTTCTAAGAACGTTTAAAAAAACAAAATTAAATCGAGAAGAAACTAAGCAAATGAATACAGGAAAATCGGAATGTTTCTTTGGAATTGAGAGTAGGATGTTGTTGGTTTTATATTTGAAACCTTTGATAAAAATGTTAAATATTGTTTTAATTTTCAATCTAGGAAAGTTCAGCTCCTCCCAAAAAAACTTACATTAAGATACATTCCAAAAGAAATACATTCAACAGCAAAACTGAAAACGCTGCAGATTAGAATAAATTTTCCATTTGAGCAGTAATCTATCTTGTAAATGGTGGTTTAAGCATAAAACTGAGATATTTGAACAAGTATCTACATTGTAGCGTGTTCGTTGACAAGGATAGATGATAGTGGTGAATACATGTTCGGGAAGAAACAACTTGGAGACATTCACATTTGATAAATTATGCTTAGTAATGTGATCGTAGTTTTAAAAAAGTATAAAATCTAGCATAAAATATACAATTTAAACAAAAAATATATAAAGTAAGGAGGGGTAAAACCGGGTAGATAAGGTCTGAAGGCCTGTTGGAGCTAAAGTCTCAACATAGAGTTTGGCAAATTTTATTAAAATATTCATTGTTTACCGGAGTACAATATATCTTTCCAGAAAAGTCATAGATTCATTAATGTTTTCATCAATGATTTTTTTATAGAACAAAGTTCCCGCTAGTGGGATAAAACCGGGTATACATCTTATCGTTATAGGAAATTAGGAAAACTCGATTTTCAGTGGAAAAGTCGCAATCATTTTTATTTTATATGACAATTTAAGAATATTAGTTACAGAATTCACGTGTAAAGCAGTTGTCTTCTTCCTCCGTGGCACTGCAGCTTTCGTGGGCAAAGATAAGACAGTTTTTCCATTGGATTAACCCTTCTTCTTTATTTATATTAGAAAATACATCATTAAGATATAAACAATCAACGCTTGATTTGTTTTTATTGTCTTAATCGGAGGAATCATCAATACTGACTGTCCCGGTCTTACGCCACTTGGAGTCCCCGGTTTTACCCCGAGTGAAGAGGTTATAAGAAACGAAATACAACCTCTAAATTATTGGAGTAAATACTTATTTTTTGTTAGGGTATAAATTCTCAGTAAACGTATAACAAGCTGGAATAAATATATTTTTTATAACTGAAATGATTTCTAAATAAGGATAGTTTAAAATCAAACGAACATTAGAGAGTTGACGTCTTAAAACAAATAAATCATCACAGATGCAGTGAATTCAACAGCTACAACACCCGACTATGATTGTTCTTTTTTCTTGATTAGTAGAGTGCAATTCAGTATCTGTCTGCTAGATAGGAAAAATAATACCGCCAGAATTAAAGATACCCAGTTTCAATCCACAACCCGGTTTTACTCCACTACCGGTTTTACTCCAATACCGGTTTTACTCCACTACTCAGTTTTACTCCACTACCAGGTTTTACTCCACACTCTCCTATAAAGTAATCGCCGATATTTTAACAAAGCCCTGTTGGGATTCACTATGCACTGTACACACACACACATAAAGAAAATGTCATTAAATTTTATTAAGACCGGATTAGGCCTTGCAGGGGCCCTTAGGCAATATTAGTTTCGCTGGCCCTCTTTCCGCTTCCGAACTTCAATACGATATTTTTTAATTTTAAATTTCTCTTTATACATGCAAGTTTTTAAATAACACATATAATGAAAAACTGAAATAACGAAACAATTAAGTTGCGGATTACCATCAAGAGAGTAGTTTTATTATTTAAAAATTTAAATCATGAATAGAAAATTTCAATTTGAAACTAATGTTAAACATAAATTTAACATTTGGAAATTTTCAAAACATTTTTGGCAGATTCTTAATATTCTATTACAAATATTTCCAAAGCTGTTGATTTGTGAAATAGTCAACCAACTACGAAAAAAATTGGACCACACTGATCTGTAAACAAATTTAAAAACATGAAGTAATAGACATTGTAAATCAAATTTAAGCTTAAAATAAGATTACTGTGAAAATAGTATCTCGGGGCCCCCAAAGTTATTGGGTCCATAAGCAGTTGCCTGCTTTGCCTATTTAGTAATTCGGCCCTGTATTTTATGAATCCTAAGAATTATATGATACGTAATAAATGCTTAATATGTATTTGGGCTTGCCTTTTTATTTCAATACAGCCACAGAGATAACTTCATCAGAAGCTTAATGTTAATTTCTATATCTAAAAATACTGTTGAATAAAATAGTTTTTATTAGTCCAAAAAGGCAAAATAAACAAAAATTCAGCGAAATTTCCATCTACTTTCTTAAAATAAATTTGCTACGGATCATGCCTATCGAAACGAAAATTAAATGGAAATTTTATTTTTCAGTTCTATTTTATTTAAAGGAATACTGTACCCAAAAAATGGACAAAATATCAATTTTTATTGGCTTATTTCGTTGCTCCTACTATTCTACTCCATGTACCACAATTTCAAATTATACCTTTAATGTTTAAGAAGTTATCTAGTTTTTTATTTAAGCTGGCATATGAAATAATATCAAAAGTGACAACTTTAAATGGCTTTTTCTTAATGTTAAATCTTTCTTTAGTTTGGTGTTTTAAAAATTCTAAAACCTGTTTTCTTATTAAGAAAGAGCTTTCAAATTTTTTTACATATTTATCATTATATATATGATAAAACTGCGTATTCAATAAGCATTCAGTTGCTAATTTTTTTCATATACAAGATATAAAATGATTTACTGCTCATTTTTTTCCCTTTTTTCAATATGAATAACAATAAAAATGTTATATTAAAATTAGCATTAGATGTATCTTGAAACGCATGCACGATTTTGTGTCATATGTTATAATAAATATGCAAATAAAATTTGAATCAAAAATTTCCATATTTGAAAATGCTGAAGGGAATTTTTAAAAAATTGAATCATCTTTAAAAAAATAAAATTTTATCTAAAGTGACAAATGTTAATAATCCTTTTTCCTTTTAAAGGTAATTTTACTTGAATGTTAAGTCACAATACTGTCAAATCTTTTTCAATAAAAATTAAAATCAAAAAAGTATTGAGAAGATACCGAGTCCCCTTAAAACATTAATACTAAGGGGATAAATCCAACACAACCAACAATCACCATAGTAAATCTTCTAGTCTTCCCGAAAAACACAATAGCCTTCAGAAAAATCAGCGTATACGCGTCAGATTACCGTCTGACGAAATGACATTTACTTGACTTATCCAGTCGCCGGAATAAATGTAACAGTCTCTCAATATAAGAACATTCGCATACAAAGATAATAAATAACTTCTGTTGTGACTTAACATTTCCGTCTTATCAAGGAGCCTAAGGTATATCCTCAAGATGGAAGAAGCAGCAGGAAAAAAGCAGCTTGTTATGTAACAGCCCAACTGATGTGGTGGAACTTAATTTGTCCTGAAAGAAAATCGATGCTTCGATCGGAAATCGAAGATCTATTTTTATTTTTTCATGTACAAAGTGTTATCTATAGAAACAGTATTGACATCGTCAAAAAAACTCGACCTATCAAGCAATCATGATTAGCGACGGAATTCGGAAAAAACTTTTAGAATTATTTCTGTCTGCGTGTCTGTCTCTCTGTTCGTTTGGATGTGAACACAATGCCTTGCAGTTCGTTTGGTGACATATCAGAATGCATGCTCAATATACTCTCTTACCACCACGAGAAAAACCCCAGACACTAGACATCACGGTGGCGGTCGTTATGGAAACGAGATATTCCACTGCATTTTGGGGGTGAAGGAAAGGGCTTCATTTCGTTTGGCGCCGATAGAACAGGCGGAAGTCTTATTTCGCTTTGCACTTCGGTGGAAACCGAATTCTCACCTAACGAAGAACGCTTATTTTGCCAAATGTTGCCGTTGGTTTCATATCCATTTCCCTCCTTTCTTCGACTCGTCTACCAAACCTGTTCAAGTGTTCAAACCTGTTCAGGGTTTTTCTCCTGGCGGTAGGACAGTAGGAATGTATGGACGAGTTTTTCATTTTGTTTATTTGGTGTAATGTAGAACTTGTGCAATATTTGGTGTAATGTGACCAGGACCGATTTTTAGTGTAATGATTCGTCAAAGGGAAACTGGAAGTGGATCCTCAATACGGAAGTTCTGTGTACCCAAAATAGACGAAACAAAAAACTCGCCCATAAACTTGCGAGGTGAAGGTTTCGCCATTGTTCGCAAGTAGCTGGGTAGCAGGTTGGGACGGAGTGTTTAGTACCAGACGCAAGGATCGGGAATCATTCCCGGCGATCCAAATCCTGTCGGTTTTTCGGGCAACACAAAGGGATTCGCAGCTCACACTGGAACATGTTGGTATGTTGTTCTTCGTTCCCCGCGAACCTCTGACGAACCGGCAAAGTCGAATCATTTATTTCAGCCAGAAACGGAAGTTAAAAGAGCCTAGAATCTAAACGCCACTGAAGACCCCTTTCCTCCATTGGCGACTGATAAATGAAGATTGGCGTTTTACGGTGGATTCGCTACTTGCCCGAGGTTCAAGGTTGGTTCATAGTGAAAATAATTACAAAGAACAGCTCGTGAACCGTTAGTCTCGCAAGTATATACGAGCCCTAACATATAAACTGGACTTGATCAAAAATGGTAGGTGGCCATAAAAATGGTAAGCGATAATTTAATGTCTTCAAGATCTTTTCTTTGATTTTGTCACCATTCTTCTTGATTTGTGTAATTTATTATTGAAAAAAAGCACAGTTGGCTGCTTTTAACTTATTTTTATTGATCGAAGGCATTTTGTTACTTAACTCACAGACCCAACCAGTTACAACTACATGTTAAAAATAATCTTCTTATTTGAGATTTTACTAGAAAGCCAAGTTGAGGAGACTCGTAATTTTAATATTTATTGAGATTACTATTTATAGCAGTCTCAAGTGATATTGAAACTCTGGAATTTATAACTCTTTATGTGAGGTCTGAGCATCTCGGGGATGTACAATTATTTCTTGCAGTTCTGTCTGAAAGCAAATTTTTCTTAATATTATCAATCCAGGAACTATTAAAATGCTTGCCAAACAGCCGCTATCTTGGATATCGTCTAAAAACTTTCACTTGAGAAACATTAAATTTTCCTTATACTATTTAAAGTAAAATTTTTTGTAATGCCACATTTGGCGAGTTATCACTTGAAAAAAAATCACAGCGAGGTGCTTATCTAAGATATTGCGACTAACGGAGGGTTATTGTTAGCCATTCTGAATCTTCACGCAGCTATGCTTATGCAGTATCAAATGAAAAGAATCCTGGACAACGATATATGCAAAATCATAAAATATAAAATTCTTAATAAGTCTATTCAGTAAATAATTCTATTCAGGATATTAATTCAAATGGCTATTCAGTATTTATGCTAGAATTATATTATTAAGCATCGAAAAATTTTCTGTTCTTGCTCCCTGCCATAATATCAGTTTTATTGCAAAGATCTTTCAGGTAAAAAAGTAAATACGAAGTCTCAAATTTTTAAAACATTCCATGCCATTTAAACTGATAATATCTTAGATATAAATTCAAATACACATCGTTCTTTCCATCTACATTCTAATCTATCGAAATTCCTCGTTTTTTTCTGAACGGATACTGCATCTTTTATTAAAACTCAAAATTAAATTCATCCTAAAACTTTCTGTTGCAGACAATATCAGCTAGACAGACGCTTTTGAATAAAACATTTTAACATTTCATGAAATAATGGATACTATTTTTCTGTTTTGAAGGAAAAAAAGGAACACTTATATATTATTTTCTCTTTTCTTTTAAAGGAAAGAAAAAAATCGAAAAGACAATCTTCGAAGAGAATGTTCCATCTCTTTGTCTGATTCAAGGATTCGTAACCATTAATTATTTCTATTAATACAGTGCACAGATTTATTCATTTTTAATACCGAAGAAAATAAATATGTTAAAGTAAAGATTTACTTTCTGAGGTCTTTGAAATCTTATAGTTTACCAAAAGTTAAATCTTTCATATGCATGCTTGTCCTCTCTATATTTCTAAAACCTGAATATATAACTGCAAAAAAATTCACGCACTGAATTAATTTTAAAAAGAATGAATATATCGTCTGAGAAAAATATCGAGAAGTATAAAAAAAACCTCCCTTTTTTCGATTTGACAATATAATAATACCTGGAAATATAGAACTCTCCTTTTTTTATCTAGAGTGTATCATTTGGAAAAGAGGAAATATATTTATTCTCTCACAGACATTATTGCTTATGAAGTTTTTTCAGTATCCAAATTGCACTCCATATTTCGGATTTATTACGAATTTTATGGTTGCTGAATTTTGTGCATATTATTGTCTATGATTCAGTACATTTGAATTCCCGATAGATTGTTTACAGAACACTTAAATGCTCTTTTCAATATATTCAGTGTGTTAAAATATCGGAATAGAGATACATAAAATTTATTGCTTTTGGAGTTATTTGCGGCGTTTAGATTCTATGCTATATTTTCTCATCGTGTGTGTTTCATATTTCATAATTCCGTATTTAAAATTATTAATGTAAATTAGTAACCTACGTTCCTCCCATTGGGATCTCAGGAAGGAATTTGATTCACACATCAAAACGCCACAAAGAACGTTGTACAGGAGATAATCTATATCTCTGTAACTACATATTTTAGAAACATAATTAATGTCTTATTTTATAGATAAAGGGTAGCAACAAAAGTTACAAAAAAAATTAGAAAATAGGAATTGTAATTAAGAGACTACTGAGTCGCAAATATAGGGGAAATACGCATGAATTGTTGACGTCATTCGCATGAGATGCGCGCGCACAACTGGCTGACGCTCTCGCTTGCCACGTTTTCGCGAGAGAGATTTCGTGATTGAGGTGAAAATTAAAAGAATCACGAGTGACTTCGATAAACAAGAGTATCGCGAGTAACAAAGAGAATCCAAGAAGTTTCGAGAAACAAAAGAGAATCGCGAGTAACAAAGAGAAACCGAGAAACTTCGAGGAACAAAAGAGTCACTCGAGGAAAGTAGTCCGACTTTTTTAACATCAGAGACTGTTTCAAAAAAGACAGCCTCCCGTCACTTTTTTCAAAACAAATTATAAATTTATTTTATATTAAGCTATTTGAATTATTTCTCTGTTTACGAAGGTAGAAGGAAATCAAGAAATAGTAATATTAACAACTGCCAATGGTCTTAAATTTCATTTATGTCTGTTTTTGATGACATTTGGAATATTATTGCTTTATAAATGACAAGCGTATTTGTTTGAAAATGTCTTGAAAGAAACTAACACAGTAGTATTTTAGCATATGCCCCACATTCCGTATGCTGTGAAGAGGATTGAATAAAATGACGACGGACCTGTTTCTGATAATAAATTTCAATTTTTTTTATTTCTCCACTAAAGGGGAGTTGGTGTTCGTTCGTTGGCGACGCTGCTGGCATCGTGATTTTTTCTTTGAAACTGAAAGATTATTTTTACAATTGGCCACTTGAGGGCGCTACAATGAGTAAGCGGGGTTACATGCTGACAAAACATGTTGAACAGTGATTTTACTGATATTTCGCAGTTTTGATTCAAAAGTTTCATGCATCTCTATTTTTAGAGTTGCTTTCAAGGGTCAAAAAAAATTCCATGGAAAATCAGGTGTGATACATTTCGCAATGATCTCCTAACCTCTTCCTAGAACTGAATTTCGTAAGATTAACGAAATGTAGCTCGTGCTGCGCATTTGCTTAACAACTTGACCTGTCAATAAATTTACATGTGTTCATGGCAAACCTATTCAACGCTATTTGGAGTGCAAAATTATTTGAATTTTTTAATATAAATTTTGTGGTAGAATATTATTTTCATTTGATGCAAATACTTTTTGCAGCTATAGCAGCTAGTAGTTGTAGTGGTAAGTCTAACTCCTCAATCTAAGTCGTAGGTCTTTACCCATAAGCAGATCGATTCACCGACTGTATGTGAGTAGTCGGTCATATTAGTGAATGGTCGTTATTGAAATGTTGCAGTGTAGTGTTGTAAATGCTTTAAAGTATGTCAGTCTTCAAGTAAATGTTAGTTTATCATCGCCTCTTTTCATCGAATCCAATATTTCGACTGTTATATTTCTTCACTATTCTACAACAAAATTAAGGGATAGCTTCTATTCAAAATTTTCCAACAAGGTATAGGTCCCATAATTTTGCAACAATAAAAAAGGTTACGTGCTTAACACGTCGCATAGAAATTTGGCCCATATTTGGTGTAGATCAAAGCATGTCATTCCAGTCCAAATGGTCAAAAGAAACTCTCCAAGAGTTCTGCAGAGGGAGTTAGTTTTAATTTGCGCATCTCTTGATGCATTCACTACTATCATTCTATGAATTCTCATTCTAGCTTTGCAAGATGCTTATGGATGCTTAGTACAAAATATGATTGAAAATGCAGAAAGAATCAGGCCATAGACACAAGTTAAATTCTAATATGATGAAACGGAAAAACCAAGCGCAGAATTCGAAGAGGATTCCATTGCCATTAGTTAGATAAAATCTTTTCTAGGAAAGATGGGCGAGCTGTTTCTCTGGAGCAAACAAAAATTATGAAAATTTTGTCAGTTTCCTGTTTCTGAAAGAAACATTATTTTTTTAAGCAAGTATTTTAAAGTTCTGTCAATTCGCAATAGATAATATTTATTTATTTGTCCACGCCGGCACAGCCTACCCAGGGGGTGTAAGGCACTCACCCGGACAGAGGGGAGTGAAAAACAACATGAAAAAAATCAAATTACAATGCATGACATCAAAACTGAATAACACTGTATGCAAGAAAGCAACAACAAAAGCAAAAGTTCTGAACAACCAAACAAAATACAGAAGAAGTGACAAAAAAGTTCAGAAAACAACATCAAATAGTAAAACAGGAAACAATTACTAATGAAAATTTTAAATCTTAGTATATTAAACACATTAAAGGATGTGTGACAATTCAATAGAAAACATCTAAAATTTGATAATCGAAGAAGCAATAAAAAATCACACAACTGTTAAACAAACAAAATTACGTTTCTTGACAACGTTCCTTAAGTCAGGAAGCCCACTGTAAATACAACTGGAAATTCTAAAACTCTCCTCCAGTTTCGCAAGTCCATATTTATCATTAACTCAAATTTTAAACCATGCGGTTTTGTTTGCGTCAGTAGGTCTATTTAAATGAATTTTTTTAGTAAACGTACAGTCAAAAACATGGTGGTCTACATCACTAATTGAATTTCGTTTACAATTTAGTGTGCTGGCTAATTTGAAACGATATAAATATGAAACAAATGGGCCGTGACCTGCTAAAAATATATTGTATAGTATACTAATATGTTCAGGCGCAACTCATCTGCGAGATTAAAAATCAAATTTTTGCTTAGGCTTAAGGAGAACCATATCAAACTGAACTATTTGGTAATACAAAGCTATACATGCGTATTTAAATAAATTTATGTATTCCCTTTCAATTTCAACTAAAAAAATGTCCAGGAATTCGGATGGGAGTTGAAGCTTGTTTGCCCGTAAGGTTCTTTAGCAAAGATAACTGTTGTTTTTGAGAGCCTGAAACAGTATATTAAAAATAACGATCAATAACATTGAATTAGGGGCTAGAAAACAGATATACAAACTTTTGCAGATATGTAAAAAGAAATATTGAGAAAAATTTGGAAAATCAAAAATACAAATAAAATCGGGCGCAACTCATCTACCAGATTAACGTGCCCCTCACGTACATCAAAAGAGCACTACAGGAAAAAAACCACGATACTCTAGCGTGAGTGGTAAGGAACCAGGAAGCTACTAGACTCTCCAGCCCTTTCTCGGTAAAACCCGAACTTAGGCACAAAAAATATGATTACTGGATCTCACAGATTGTATCCTCCCGACGGAATGTTAAAGTAACTGTTTTT
>BGPR01054761.1:0-10148 GCA_013235015.1 Araneus ventricosus
TTTCATGAATATACGAATTCCGAAAGATTTACATAATCTGAAACAATTCTATTAATGATTATATATATACATATTTTTTAAAAGTGCATCTTAAAAACCTGTGGTAGACATTTAGAATGATTTGAAAAATGAAGGAAAATGTGATATAATACGCTGCAAATTCTCAAGAATTGCATTGCCATATAGAAACCCTGATTGCTTTAACGTATGCAAATTTATTTAAAATTATTCTGAGGTGTCGTATAATTATTCTGAGGTGTCGTTCTAGTTTTGTGTTGTAAATTAGTAAAGTGCATTAAATTTCTCGGTATTAAGGTCTTGTTGATGCATCGTCAGAAATTACATCTAAAATATATTCCAGCTTCAAGATGTTAGAGAAGTCCAAATAATTTTAAATTGTTTAGTAGTTATAAATGCTGCGAGAGATTATTTTACAATTCACCACGTATATTGTCATGCTGAGGTTCTCTTTGCAATGAAAGTTCCTAGGGAAATAAAATGCACAAAAATTTATCCGTATAAAGTATATGTCTTTGAATCCAATAATATCAAAGTTCGTGAAAGAAAGCAGCAAAAGAAATGCCTATCCGTTTCATATACATTCGAATACTTTCAAACATAATCATCAGGAGGATTTTCTAAGAAACAAATTTTTATCAAGCAGGCTTTTAAATATAAAGATCAAATATTATTCTGATTTTAATGAAAAGTTTTGCTACTAAATTGATGCCATGACTAAGTTTATTTTTCTTTTTAATAAACTTATTTTTCGAGTGGATAAATGAGAGCCATAGAATTTTCAACAGCGAAAAACAAGTTTTTTGATTTTAAAAATATCTGAAAAGGTATAAACTCCACGTTTAATATTGTTGAAAATATTTTTATTTTCTTTTTCATCTGTTATTTATGTAAATGAAGAATTCTTTGGCAGGGAATATAAACAATATTCTTTGATTAAATAAGCATTAAATGCTATACTATGTTGTTTATTATATTATGCTTGGGAGATGTAGTTTCCAGAAATTCTTTTTCTCTAATGTTTGCTCCTGATGTTTTGTATCATCATCACATAAACACAAAAAATAAGTTGTTTGTCTCTATTTCTGAAGTGTTTTGATCGCATTTGGCTCTCTTGGGGTTAATGCAAAAAATTTTTTAATTGCAAGCTAATTTATTTATTTATTTGCAAGTTATTTTGAATAATTTATTATATACCGAAAAAAACATTTCAATGAATGGAATTCCAAATGGAGGTGAATTAACAATATATTATTACCAAAGATAATGAAACACTATGAACAAAAAACACTGTGTTTGGAAACATAATACACAAATTAAATACAAGACAAAAATTAAATTACCCAAGTTTCATTTTCGGATAGTTGGCATATAATTGGAATAAATACATATTGTTTTAGATATTAGAATGAGTAAATATTGTATTTATTTATAAAGTCTTGTTCGTATGTAGCACAAATGCTGTCATCTTTGAAATTTAGGCTATTTTTTCTCAAATGGCGTTTAAGCAATTTTGATTTTTTTTTCATTCTGAGATTCTCTGAAAGCATACGTCTAAAGATGGTAATACCAAGTTTGCCTTACTACAAACTTGGCGACGTCTTCAACTAACGCAGAAAACTTTTTTTCTCTAAAAGCTTAAAGTTCTAAACGCAAATAGTTCTGCAAAAGCGATTATTTTCGAGTTCGCAAACCTGCCTGCAAAAGACAACCGGCGAAAAGGCTTAGATCAGTTTTACAGAGAGTTTTAATTGTACATTTGAAATCATATATCAATCAAAAGCCGGTGTATAATTTGTATGCCTTGTCTGAGTTTTCTCACATATACTTAATTATAAACTTACGGCGCATACAAGAAGAACTTTACCCGTCAATTCCTTTCGGAGCATTCCTAAAATGTTGAATTTCCCAACAAAAAATATCTAGTTTTATTTAAAAAATTGAAAGGATTAATGAAAATCTCTACTAATAACAAATTAAAATGTGTGTTGGCGCACTACAGGGTAGTGTTGTAATGAATATTTTGGTATTTATCTTAATTTTTATACGCGTTGTATTTGATTTTAATACCCAGAGTTCAACCAGGCCATGCCTTAAGGAAGCTCTGTCAGCATGAGGAACATCATTCAATTTCAAGTGATACATCAATCAGACATTTACAAGATATACTTCAATTAGATACTTTTAAGAGACACATCATTCAGGCATTTACTTTGGATTAGCTATCTTTATTTTACGGTATTGTGAGAATTATAAAAGAAATTTATGTAACATAATTTAAACAGCATAATTTCAGCCATTTGCTGGAAAAAAGGCAATATCGCAAACATCTTGACTAAAAATAAACAATTAATAAAAATCACTATTTCATGGCAATGATGTATTTGTGCACATTGCACAGTCACACACATAAAAATCATTTTGTTACCACATGTCATTCAATGCAGAAAACTATTCATCACACCAAAATATTTCATCAATAATACAAAAAAAGGACAATTACTTTTAACAACATGTCATTCGTTTGCAATTCATCTTGATTAAAGTATTAATTATTCCATCAAATTTTACATATCATTCCATGACACGAAACAATAATGAATCAATTTTTCTTTCAAACAATAAACATTTCATTTGCACCATCTCACAAATTCAAGCTAATAGCACAAACCGGAAATACTCAAGGTGTCTAATCTCTGCATATGCATACTAATTAAGCCCACCTTCACACATACAGTTCCGCGTCAAACACATTTCTTATTACCCAATTTTGCCTTGGCAAAAGTGAATACAAATTATCAAAAAGTTTCATTTATGTTTATTCGGTCCTTTTACGTGGACTAAACTACGATTTCCTTTTAAAACTAATTTCAACGGATAAGTAGCATTTCCTGTCAAGATTGCGAATTTACAACTGATATTCTTTCAGCTCCAGGGCTAACTCTATTTTAAGACCCAGGTCTATTCAAGTAACCAATTATTTGAATTCTGCGCAAAATGTCACCAAATTTGTCTGACGAACAGACAATCATGAATCAAGTTACTTCGGACCTCAAAGTTTTCGTTATTTAGCGAAAAAAACCCAACACTTACGACATCTCTTCGATCCGCGGCGAACCCGAGGGCTCCTGGTCAAAATTACTTTTCAATCCCTACATCCGGTCTGCCTTCGTCCAAACTCCGATCTGCCTAGCAACCCAAAAAAATCTCTTTTCGAAGTCCCCAACTCAAAGACCATTGGTCAACAAACCACAGCCGGGACACTACTCCTCAAGAACTTTCTCCGAGCCTCCAACGAAACGCTCAAAAGGGGTCAAAGACCCTCCCGCAAATTCGCAGAAAAACTCAGAGTGGGAAGGGGACCACCGTAAGCTTTCGTCCGGAGATAAAAAAAAATGGCGAAGAGAAGGAATTAATTTTTTTCAGCACTACAGTAGTTTGATGGACCTATAGTTACGAAATGTGGCACAAATATAATTCGTAGGGTGCGAATGTCCACGTCGTAGCTAATATTCCGAAATTTTAATTAAAAATTATTAAAAAAATAATGAAACTTTTTGCGGTTTTTTATAGTACATATATAATTTTTACAACTTCAAATTTAAAAATATATATCTTTTCAATGATATCATTGTAATTCTCATTTGACTCTCAGACACTACTTTTTTCAGTTTTAAATACTGCATGAAGATCAGTAGAAAAGACCATAAAACCATAGTAGATTTCATATTCTTTATAGAGAGCAGATTCCTTTAAAATTGTAGAATCTTTCAATAAACCTCATCTAGTTGTAATATTTTTTGTAATTTTCTCACGAATTTCGGAATGAAAGTCTGCAGATCCATAAATATAGAATGATATCACCCTAAATAAACAGTTTCCATCACCTACAATAGGTATTTTAAAATATTTTTGACATGCCATTTTGATGGTACTATTGGGTTCTATATATTTAAAGTAATATGGTAAAACCTTCAGACAGCTCCAACCACGGGACGGATTTCGATAATTTTATTTCATATAAAAGCTTATGACGTCTAGATATGTTATCATGGGTCTTCTGTCCCCCACCAACCCTCATTTTCGAACGAAATCGAAAAAACCTTTATCCTCCATACATTCTCCATATGTTTAATGTGGTAAAAATTTCTGACAGTTCGCTAGCCCCAACCACTCGACGGATTTCTGCAATGTTTTTGTATTTGAAATGTTATGACATTTATATATGTCATCAAAGGCCGTATGCCCCCACCACCACCCTTCATTTTCGAACGAAATCGAAAAAGCACTTCTCCTCTGTACATTGCGTATGGGTAAACCTTGTAGAAATTCCCCAGCCCCAATCACCCGACGAATTTCGACAATTTGTTTTTCATTTGAATAGTTTGACCCTAGATATGTCATCAAGGGTCACCTGCCTCAAGCCCCCATATTCGAACGAAATCGAAAAAACATATAAAGAATGTATGGTGGAGTAGTGGATTTTCGATTTCGATCAAAAATGGGGAGTGGTGGGGCAGTCGACCCTTTATAATGACATATCTAGACGTCATAACCTTTCAATTACAAAAAAAGTGTCGAACTCTATCGGGTGGTTGGGGCTGGGGGATTTCCACAATGTATACCCATAGGCAATGTACAGAGGAGAAGTGGTTTTTGGATTTCGTTCGAAAATGGGGGGTTGGAGGGGCATATATCTAGACATCATTACCTATCCAATTAAAAAATGTCGAAATCGGTCGAGTAGTTGAGGCTGGAGGAATGTTTTTTGACCAAATTATTTTAAATATATAGATTCTTTTTATTGGCATATTTTTTTCAGGTATCATGCTCTTGGACGTAAAATGTGACTCTCCATTTTAATGTTCTAATCAGAGGCATATTATTTTTGTGTAACAAGAAAGTAGAATTCGCACCAGAAAACGCAATTAGAGGTTAGGTGCCGCGGACAGATATTTTATTCCATTAGGATATTCATACAGACATTGAACTGAGCAGGTGCAAGACTACTAAAAGAAAACACGGTTTAATGTCTGACACAATTTGAAGTTTAAAATTACTTTAAGGAACCTTAAATATCAAATTAGGCACAGGAGATTTAATTGCAATTAAAACAATCTGTACTCCACGGCAACAATCCCGGTCGCCGATAGCGGATATTATACAATAAAGATAAAAGCAAGAAGAAAACCAAGATTTCTTTGTATAGAAAGCAGAACACTTATCCTAAAATCAACATCATAACAAGATTAAATCAAATTTATGATAATCTTATTTGAAATTTTAAAAAACTACATTTGAACTATAATTTACAAACTTGATATTCGATTTCAGGTTTGATCGACATGACATATAAAATGGCAAAACCTAAGCATCTTTTTTTAATATCTCTAGGAATTTCTTTAGATAAAACACATTCTAAACAAAGGAAGTTCAAATTGCTTCATTACCTTGAGATAAATTTGTTTGGTAAGATATCGAAAGAAAATTAACATGATATTGAAGAGATTGCTGCAGCCTATGTAAATGTGAAAGATACTCATAAAACAAATAGGTTTGAAAAGGAAAGACGGCAATTGTAAAGAATGCAGTGTATATAAAGACCAGTACAAAATTAATGTTGTGATAAATTCATTTTAGTAAAATGAAAAAGTTTTTTTGCTTTCTGCTACTAGATGACAAATATATGTAGCAAACACATTTTATAGCAAGATAATGTACTTTGACTGTTTTGTTTACATTTCTTAGGATGTATTGGTAGGAGAATCTCGAAATCAGGTAAAAAAAAAAAAATTCAAAGATTAGATTCCCGATTACAGCAAAGGTCCACCAGACCGCATGTTGGGCGGGGATAGAAGGAGAGGGGATTATCTCTTCAGTTCTCCATTGCGTATAGTTTTGTTGCCCATCGCCAAATAATCATCGTGTAAATTCAAAACAGGACATAAAGCTCTTCACGGACATCAACGGGTATGACTTAGTCATCGATTTATAGAATTTCTGATATTTAGATCCACATTTAAGCCTGAAGCGGAAATTAAATAAAAAACAAAAATCACTTGGATGCTTAAATTATACCAGATGTCATTTACGTTTTTATATGGATCAAAATATAAAAGTAAATACTTTGAATAGAATGTATCGTCTTATTAGGAGGTTAAATAAATTGTTACGTCAAGGAGTTAATCTAGTGAAATCAAATCGGTAGCGGAATATTAAATAGTGGACTTATTTTCAATGGACAACTAAATGCTATTTTGTTTTAGGACACTTCCACATTTTGTACTTCCAATCAAAAGGGTGGAAAGTTCACGCTACTCACATTTCTCCATAGTTCTCCACCGAAATAAAGTTACTTAATTGCTAAATTTAAGATTATAATAAAAAGATTCAAATAAAAGTAATTAGATAGCTTCAACTCCTGCCCTTCCGATCAGCCCAATAAATGGCAGAGTATCAATCAAGTACTGCATTTGCGCAATCGCGGAACTAACTAGCTGTTCTAGTCAATCATTAGAAGCAACAGAATAATTAAACACATCACTTATTTTAATTGGTCCTGTATTTCAGAGTCACGGATGTAACAATCGAGGATATTAGCAGCACTAAATTCACGGGCTATTGAGGACGCGATTCTTTACAATCTCGCTGTTTTTCCTTTCAAGACGTGTCACATAATGGCTCCTTCGCATTAATTCGGCTCAAGATGAATAGACTTTGATGCTTCAGCGTACGATTAACTTTCAAGACCCACTTTTCCTTCCTTAAGTTACGACTATTTTCTTAGAATGTTATCTTAGAGACTTGGTGGTATTCTTCCATTTAATTATAGTCTATTAATTCACTTAAGTGCTAAGTTATGCACGTTAGAACTCGACACCAATTTCCTCTTGAGGTAGAATGGAACAGTGCGGAGTCTCGTTAAAGTTTCCCCAAAATGCTGCATAATGCCCCGCAATCACATTTGACGTTCTCTAGGAAATTACCTTAAAACTCTTTTCGAATTTTTCTTTCAACGTCTTCTTTTTTATTTTCATCGATGCCATTTCTATATGAGACTGAAAGTAAGTAATTTACATCCTAAGTTAGAAATACGATATATTCTGGAGTGCCTTTTTTTGTTTCTGTAGAGACACCGATTAGTTCATGATAAGACGACTGTTAGCAATTTTTAAGGCCTTTGGAGCTGTTAAAAGAATCTTTAGTTCGATACTCAACTCGTTGATCATGTTTTATCGTGTATGGATATTTACTTTGATATTTCAAATATTATTAAAGTAATAGACTGCTTTCAGTTTCATTTTATGTATGTTTATCTTTGAGATGTATAAAATTAAACAAATTTCTGAAAGCTAAAGAAGTAACAAATAATTTCGGATCCTAAAAGAATTTGGTCTTATTTTAAAAATAAAAACATCAATTCTTCTGATAGCTTATTCTATAATAAAGTGCGTTATGAAAATGATGGTGATATTGCAAATGCTTTTGATGATTATTTTAGTTCTGTATTCAAGCCTAGCACAGACTTTGATGGAAATGATGAATGCAATTGCAACCGAATCGGTGATCTTGTTAAAATCGAAAGCGTTACCGATGATGATGTGATTTTAGCTATCAGGGAATTGAAATCTTTCCCAACTGTATGTGTTGATAATATACCTTCTCTTATTATTAAAGGATGCGCAGAGTTTTTGATTTATCCCCTTCTTGTTTTGTTTCACCTGTCGTTGAGAACAAAAGTGTTTCCTGCTGTCTGGAAGCAAACAAGAATTATTCCTGTTTTTAAAAAAGGTGATGCACAGAATTGTGAAAATTATCGACCTATTGCTATTTTAAATTCTTTTTCTAAGATTTTCGAAAGTATAATCCATAAAAAGCTTTACAACCAAGTTAAAAACTTAATTTCTACATCTCAACACGGGTTCATACTAAAGCGCTCAACAACCACTAATTTATTTTTCTTGACAAATAAAATTATTTCCTCATTTGAATCTGGTTCTCAACTTGATGTTACTTACACCGACTTTTCTAAGGCCTTTGACTCTATCGATTTTGGCATTCATTTAAAAAAGTTACATGGTATTGGTTTTCATGTAAACCTGATTGATTGGCTTCTTTCTTACTTATGTAATCGAACACTCTATGTTTATTTTAATAATGCTGTTTCTCATGAGTTTACAAGTACTTCTGGTGTCACACAGGGCTCAAGTCTTGGACCTCTACTTTTTATTTTATTCATTAATGACCTTACTTGTGTTTTTAAGTACTCTGAATGTCTTTTATTTGCTGACGACTTGAAATTGTTTAGTTCAATACGTTCTGATTTAGATTCTGTTCTTTTACAAAGAGATCTTGATTGTCTTTTTAATTGGTGCACAGACAACAGATTACACCTGAACATTGAAAAATGTAGTGTTCTTAGTTACACTCGAAGAGCTCAACCATTGAATCATGTATATAAAATTAACAATCTCGTTTTAACACGCTCAAATACAGTTACTGATCTTGGGATCATCTTTGACACCAAACTTGATTTTTCCCAACACATCGATACCATGGTCTCTAAGACTTATCGCAGGCTTGGAATTCTTAAACTTAGAACCAGAGAAATTTCCATTGAACTTACCCTGAAGGTTTTGTATTGCGCTCATGTCCGATCAAATCTGGAATACTGCAGTATTATCTGGGATCCCAAATACCGAAACAAAATTGAAATTTTTGAGCGAATACAAAAGAACTTCTTGAGATATTTACTTTACAGGATGTTTCTTCTTCACTCCTACGTAATATTTTTAATATGCCCAGTTTATTCTCCAGACGAGATGTTTCTTGCGTTCTTTTCTTTTACAAAGTTATTATTGGTTAAATTGATTGTAATAATATAATGAGCTCTATAGATTTCGCTGTGCCCGCCAGATTTTTAAGGAACCAAAGTTCCTTCCCAAATTTATATTCAAAATTTAATTATATTAACAGGTTCTCGTTATATAGGTTTTATAAAATTTTTAACAAGTTCTCTGATGAACTTGACATTTTTAATATGTCTCTTGGTGCTTTTAAATCGAAATCTTTGCATCTTTATATACATGATGTGTTTTATTTTGCCTTTTTACAACATTTTAGATTTTTATGCGTTTTGATTTTCCGTATTCTTATGTAATCGGCCATTTTTTGATGTCATTTGTAGGTTTTAGTTTTTGTACTCTGTTTTTGGCCCCGTGTTTGAATTTATTTTTTATCTTAAGTGTTGCAATTTATTTTTTATATTAAGTGTTGCAATTCATTTTTATCTCAGTTGTGTATTTACGTTTTAAACTTTTGAACTCCTGATGTGTTTTCAGAAGACTCGGTACTTGCGTCTTTTGACTTTTTAACCCTTGCCTTTTGGAAATGGTCTTTTAATTTTTTAAAAAGACTTTTAGTATCATAGTTTTTTTTATTGCTTTTGTGATTATGTGTTTTCGTTTCTTATTATTTATACGTTTGGAAAATTTTTATTATTTTTTGTATTCTCTATGTTCAACTTTTTGTTTTCTAGTGCATTTTTGTGTGTTTACTTTTTGTGGCTTTTGTTCTTTGTGTGTTTGTTGTGTGTTTATAGCACTCTGTAAATGGAGTTTTCTCTGTAGTGTGCTTTTCTTTATATAAATAAATTTAAACTGCATGCCAGGGTATTACATTATGAATCATGACCGGGAACGTTATATTTCTTTCAGTTTGCGCGCTGAAGTTAATGAGTTATAATAACAGTTTGCAGTATTCAGTATCTATGTCAGAGAAAAAATACGTTTTCAAAAGATAAAAATCTTACGAGCTACAAAATTACTGGTACTGTTTCCCGGTAATTTATATTTTTAAAAATTTCTAAACCATTTTGACTGAAAATTAATGTTATACGATTGTTTTGATTTTATTTTTAATCTCACTCTGAACAGAGTAAAAAAAAAAAAAAATGTGAAAAAAAACGAAATAATTAATACTTGATGAGTAAGCACTAACTTCTCTGGAGTGAATGGTCTAACAGAATACTATACTTTTATAGACAGATTTTCCATTGAAAAAAGTAATCTAAGCAAGATTACTCTTTTGAAAATTTATCATTTATTTCAAAAATGGTAATTATTATAATA